>JAUYWG010000059.1:11582766-11618779 GCA_034779775.1 Enteromius afrohamiltoni | reverse complement strand
ACCGCTGAGCGAATTATCAGACTGGCGAGATTATGTTGATGAGATGGGACGCCAAACTCCGACACATTAGGTCCCCATTGAACGAACAATTGGAAAGATAGCTCATCCAAGACAATCAAGTTTCTAAATTAAGATTACAAAATTTTAATCAGCATTCAAAACTAAGATTATAATCTAAATGTAATAATAACTTAAAATTGGAGTCGATTAAAACGAGGTAAAAACACTAAACGTAAAAGTAAGATTAAAAACCAAAATTAGAAACCCCAGAAGCGAGACATGAAATCCGAGCCAAGAAACTCGCTACCTTACAATTTTAAAACAGTATTAATATGCTGGGATATTTGAAAACTGATGCTTTAGAATATTAGCATAACACATATCCACCTTCATATCTTTGTGTTTTTTTATAGACAGTAGGTTTGATCAGTAGCTCACAGAATACAGAGATTTACTTCAGAGGCGAGGAGATCTGGTTTGAATCCCGTGTAACTACGGTTCAACAAAACGGTTCAAATCTATGTAAAAGGAAGTTTAAAGTACATGGTTGCATCAATTTGATGGTTGATGCCTTTTTTACCAGGTTTGCATTTGTTAACACTACTGGGTATGTTTAGGTTTGGATTTGATGTAGGACATGTTTTCAACATGATCAAGAGCATTAACTTTTAGCAACAGTCCCCGGATATTTAACATCATAAAAACACAGCAATACATACCTATATCAATGTAATAAAAAAGTGTCTGTGTTTTAGTAGACATTAAATAGACATTTCTGTTTGGAACTGCGGTGAAACGTGCAGTAAGGCATGTAAAACGTTGTTGCACAGAAGAACATATTTTTATGGGACCAGGTTGCATAAAGATGAACCTGATATATCAATATTAATTATTGCTGATGCACTTATATGCATTATAAAAAGTGATAATATATTATAAGTTTAGTATATTCTTTGGCTTTATGTGTTTAATTATTGTTCTACACTGTAAGACTGTAATGTCATGGTAGACATGGTAGGTAAATTTGCAGGAAATCTGCTGACAATTTTTTCAACCTTAAAATTAAACAATACAATGTGAATTTCAATATATATGCAAAACACCAGAATAGAGACAAAACAAATTAGTATGGACAATTCTCATATAAAGACACTGAGGCTATTCTTTAAGTTTCAGCATTTACAGGATGATCTGTGTTTCTTTAGAAACATATGTTGAAAGGCTTTAAAATTGAGTCTTCAAGGTGTTACAAGGGAAAATGATCAGTATGCATGATTATGTATAACTGCGGTCATGACCAATTATGTAGCATCAGTAGACCTTTTGGCTCTGGACCATCACCTCAAGTTAAACACCACTCTGGAGCCCTTAAAAAGCAGTTTACTTAAAGAGCAGTCGTCTAAATTTCTGCTGACAACTCCCTATACATACTTACCGTGGAGACCCCATGCAGACTTACTGCATTCATCATTTCTTCATGCAGAGTCAGGGACTTTGGTTTTATTAGCACCTCGGCTTCAATGACTGCGGCCTGAATCCATAAAGCACCCCAGAGAGAAAGAGCTGCACCTGGATCAGTTTTCCTCAGGTTTCTGTCGGATAATAATGGTTTGACAGCAGGAAATATGATCCTACATTAGATTTTTTGTTAGGAAATTTTCGGAGAACACCAGAAAAATAAAGCTGCTTCCACTTTAGTTTGATTGCTTGGTTCTAACTAGAGCCCTTTTCCCTACAGATCTTTCTTTACACTGTATTTTGGGTATGAATCATGAAACGAGTCATTTAATTAAATTAATAATAATTAAAATTAAAAAATGACTAAGATTTGTGCTTGTGCTTAATTCTTTTTACAGTTTAAGAAAAGAATACAGCAATGAGGAAATTCATTATAGCTATATTGCATGTGTGACTGGGAACATGGAAAGATGTAAATTACACATCATTCATAGCATTTTGCTTCTCTGATTTAGAAATGATTAGGAGCGAAACCGCACGTCCTGATTTTGCTTAGTTAGGCGTTTTCCTGGGTTAACATATGAACAACATTTTATTCAAAAGTTTTGACAATATCTCTACACCTAAACCTAACCCTACCCATGAGTATTGCCTAAAATCAGAGGAAATGATAGATGACTGACACTGATGTACAAGCACCAAACACTGATTGTAAGCCTAAACTTCACAAAAACCATAAACTGGTTCTTCAGATCTGGCTAATCACAATGTTGTTCCAGGGTCAACAAAGATGCTGATTTCCCAGGGACATGCGGAAAGTCAGGTTCTGCGAGGGAGACCAGAGGTCATGTCAACCTGTCTGGTGGGCTCGTGTGCGATTCACTACCATAAGACTCTGTGTAAATTAGATGGCTGGATTTATGGCACTTTTGAGGACTTCAGTTGCCTTTCAGTCGGTCACTCTGACGTCATGTCGGTGACTGACGAATAGGAATCTCGCTTCGAGATTCCAAAACCACTCTGCATGTATGCAAACACGCCAATGATTTTCATTGGTATACGCTGATTAGGAGCAGCGAACCCAATTTCCTTGCGAGTATAAGTAGGTCAGCCGATCTAGCGTTCTAGCCAAGCAGTTCATGCAAATGTTCCAGAAGCCATTTCTACTCTGCGAGGGATGGAGAAAGGCTGGTGCTACGTCGTTGCAGCAACGGTGGTTCCAGTCGAGTGGCGGTAAGATTTGTAGTGCACTATCTGCATTTGTTTACCGAGCGGCCATCTTCCCTGTTTGCTTCAGCCTTTCACAAAAGAGCAAAGCTAAATGAGTACTCACGGGTGGTATGTCTTTTTAAAGACGCTTCCTTTATGTCATACCATCTGTGCGTTGTTGGATGTGGCCGTTTCCTGGCGTCAGCGGACAGTCACGAATACATGCTTGGGCATTGAGCATACTAAAGCGGTGTTCGTGGATAGTTCATGTTTCTCATGCAGGAAGATGACTATCTTGGAGTTGCGGATAAGGATTACTTACATGACCGTAGAAGGGAGTCCCTATTTCTCTTTCGCGTTCTGGGGCTCGTGCTGGCAGCGTCCGCGGAGCTTCCAGTTCCGGAGGAGAGAGGGCTAGCCTTGCAGTGAAAGTCGGGAACTCTCCTCGGAGAGCGCCTCCTGTCGCTCGCACTCCGACACTGTTGGAGTCTCCATTTGGGCAGCCTTAGGGGGGCTAGGAGGTTAAATCCTCCTTAGCCCTCTACTATACCCTCTTGGGATCTCTCTCTTATGCTCAGAGCATTGAGAGAGGATCCCTTTGAGCCTTTGCCAGCAGTCGAGTGGAGGTTTTTATCAATGAAAACGCTGCTCCTGCTTGCATTGGCCTCCATCAAGAGGGTAGGGGACCTGCAGGCATATTCGGTCGACGATTTGTGTCTTGAGTTTGCGCCCAAGGACTCTCAAGTAACCCTGAGACCACGGCCCGGCTATGTGCCCAAAGGTTCCTACCTCTCCCTTCAGAGATCAGGTAGTGAACCTCCAAGCGCTACCCTCAGAGGAGGTAGACCCAACCTTACTGTCGCTGTGTCCAGTCCGAGCACCAAGGTGTTATGTAGACTGGACACAGAGCTTCAGGACCTCAGACCAGGTTTTCCTTTGTCATGGAGGTTGGCAGAAGGGGAATGCTGTCTCTAAGCAGAGGATGGCCCACCGGATAGTGGATGCCATCACCCTGGCATACCAGGTTCAGGGTGCACCCTGTCCCCTCAGTGTACACGCTCACTCAACTGGAAGTGTAGCGTCGTCCTGGGCGTTGGCACGAGGCACCTCGCTTGTTGACATTGTAGAGCTGCTGGTTGGGCGACCCCTTACACGTTCGCTAGGTTTTATAACTTACGTGTTGAACCGGTTTCTACCTGTGTTCTCACCTCTAACAGAGCTGAAGAGCCGGAGTAGGACCTGTTCGGTCGGCTTGGTATATGTTCTCCAGTAATCCTTATTAGATAGGTACTGTGAGTGCGGTACTGGTCCATGTGCAAAGTCTACCTTCCTACAGGCCAAACACAGGGGATTGGTTGTTTTGGCATCTCGAAGCGAGATTCCTATTCGTCGGTCACCGACGTGATGTCTACGTTCCCTTCTTCAGGGAATGAAGGTTACAATACGTTACCGAGACGTTCCCAAAGGCCCCTAAAATATGGCGTATCCTCATCATCAGACAGTCATCGCAGCAGCAGTCTTCACCTGACTAAAATAAACCCAGCCAAGCAGATGTGTGAACAGAAGACACTGTGCTCAGAATACATTAGGTCCTCATTTTTAGGAAACAATTTTTTCACTTTTTTTTCTTCACAGAAAAATTCATAACTAAACGCTTCTTTCAAAGAGGTACTTTGAAGATTATGTATGGGGCAAGTTCATTTTACAGCTCTGACATTTCTCACTGTCCAGTTTTGCCTCTGAGAAAAAGGTTGATGAGGCAATCAAAATGGAGTAGAAAATTGGCTACTGGTTAAATATATGCTTCGTTTAAGTGCTCCAAGGAACTTCCTAGAAGTTGTAATTGCACTGTGATGTGTGTTAGAGTAATTTTGGGCAGAATTAAACAGACATTTTAGGCAATATATATATATATATATATATATATATATATATATATACGCAGTGTTGGGAGTAATGCATTACAAAAGTAATACATTACAGTAATATATTCCTTTTTGCTGTAACACAGTAGTGTAAGGCATTACTAATCAAGTTTCAGTAATATTTTACTCGGTACATGTTCAGTAAAGCTTGCATTACAACACACTTTTAGCCAAAATAGTTATTGTTCAAAAACAGCAAGAAACAAGATATTAACGTATAAAAAATGCCACAAGTCAGCTCTATTTTCTGTTGGTGGTCAGTTATTATCCATGTGTGGTGTACAGGTTTGTAAATGAATACTAACACAACTTGCTTAAAATGCAATAAAAACATTTCAAGCATATAACAATGCTTAAACCACTCGGTAACTACATTTATTTGGGTGCACTGACAATATCTTGAACAGGAGCTCTTCACAAAAATTAACCGAAACTCAGCGAAAAAGACATACATGTAAATGCAAAAAAGCTTTAAATGACCACTAAAAAAAATAAAACAAAAACTCTCTTTCATTATTGTTTTAAACACAAATTGTATAACGACATGGGTATGACATAGGTATTACAATATGAAGGTGATTTATGAGGACATTTTCAGTGTCCCCGTAATTCAAAAGGCTTAAGAAACATACTAAATGGTGTTTTTTTGAGAATCTAAAAGTGTGTGTAGTTTCCTGTAAGGGGTAGGTTTAGTCATAGAGTGAGGGTGACCTATGGAGAGTCCCCATAAATCACAAAAACCAACGTGTGTGTGTGTGTATTTCACTTCAAACAGGTACCTTTAGTGGTAATTTATTTTTTAAAAGATTTGTGTTGTTGCTGCTTGGCCCAACCTATATACTCGCAACAGGCCAGAATTGTGACATTAAAGGTTAACAGCAAAGAAATATAGTTCACTGTACACTTTCAAAAATAGTACAGTATTCAAATTGCATTTTAAACTAAATTGTATAGACCCTAATTTGGAAGCTTACAACTAACTGAATGTAGCAGGAACATCTATAGTATTTCCTAGTTTAAAACCCAAATGTATTTAGTGTAAAATAGTTTTTGTTCTTTATCTGACTACTTTCAGTGAGTATTGCTGCTGTAGAATGAATCGTCTTTAGGTTTAGACAATGCTTACGCTGCAAGCAGTTCATGTGATGCTTGCATTAAACTGCAGGTGTGTTAATTAGCTCTGGTCGCATCATTATCAAGCTCCAAGTGAAATTCAATTAAAATCTCATGACAGTGATATTTTTCTAGATCTGTGCATGAAATCGCTCCGGGACATTAAATTATGATTATGAACATTTTGTGATTATTTATCAGTATTTACAAAATTACCACATGAGACAAATATATTTGCTCATACTGAGTCTTAATTTAGCCTTCTAAGGTTGACTGTCATCTTTCTTTTTTGATCAGGAAATATTTTGTAAGGTCTAGCAAAGCCATTAAAAAGAGTCCTAAGAAGACAGATATCAGAGACAAAAAGTCAACTTCAACTTCAGAACTACCATTCAAATCCACTCTGAAGATTTTATTTTAATTTGTTCAAAATATTCACTCAAATATGAAGTCATTTTTCTTCACTTGTGTCCCCCTTCTCTTCAAGAACACGTGTGTCTTTTTGATTTTTCCACCGTGAAGGTACTGCTGGAATTTCTTTGTACTGTAGTGTTTTTGAAGATACTGTACCACAAGTTCTTCTGTCGGATGTTTTGTTTGACTTTCCTTTCCCTGGACATTAACCAATGTAAAGAAAGGTGCTACATAAGAGAGGTAAAGGGCTGGAAGAAGAAAAAAAAACTGATGAAAGAATAGTAACAGATCTTCTCTTCCATTTTTTTGCCATGCATCTAAGTGTAATGGATCATAGACAAACAAAAAACAGCATGCATTTAGAAAATAGATTGGGTGGATGTCAGTTGCAATTTTATAATTACATGTGGAATGTACTGTCAAGTAATTATTGTGAACTAAATTGATTATGATGTTTGTTTGTTAATCAGCACAGAAAATACTGGCTAAAATGTACAGTTTACAAACAAGGGCCTTGCTGAGTGAATCAAGCATTTTACATCTTTGCTGACCATCTCTTTAAATCATGCAGCAAAATTAAATGTAGGCTTATTACGTTAGACTCGTGTCTATACAGAATGCTTTATCATTTAAAACGCTGTTCACAGTTAGTGCTGATACAGCGCTGAGACATATCAGTGGATCTTAGGAGTGTCCTTAGCCAGTCCTATTTGCCCTACGTCCAAAAAGTCATTGCTCAGATGGACTTAATCCCATCAAAACAGTATATTTAGCTGCTTATTTAATCAATATCAATGTTTGAACACATCTTAATCCTTTTTAGAATGTTTTCATTACCTTCTCAGAAAGTTGGCCTTTCTGCATGTTACAATTCTGTCAAACCAAAGCAAACACATAAGACTTTTATCTTACTTTTTCAACTAATACTCGACTAGAGTTGCAAAAAAATCTGTTTGCATAATAAGTATGACTTTTGTCAACTGAAGTTATACGCCATTGGCGTACAAAAAGATAAAGATTTTACCTGATTTTTTGTGGTTTTTGCAGGATTACACCATCACCATGTATTTCCAACAAAGCTGGAGGGACAAACGGTTGGCCTATGCTGAGATGGCTTTGAACCTCACTTTGGACAACCGTGTGGCTGATCAGTTATGGCTCCCAGATACCTACTTCCTGAATGACAAGAAGTCTTTCCTGCACGGTGTGACGGTGAAGAACCGAATGATTCGGCTCCATCCAGATGGCACTGTTCTTTACGGACTGAGGTAAATGCCACTGCTGTTTTGACATCGTTGTCTTTAAGTCCATTTGAAATCTAAACTGCCCCCATGTACTTTGTTAGTGCACATTAATAGCATTGAGGTGAACAATAAATCTACAGAAAATAAAAAAATAAATCTTTATAGTCTTTAGACAAAATAAGAAAATTTCCTTCCTGCAAACTGACATCCTCAAGCATCAATCTGCATTTAGCTAGAGATGCCCCTCTCTATATATTTTTCTAATTTAACTTATACATATTGGGTTGACAGAGAAAAAAAAAATTATAATGAATTGGTTTCACTTACTCAGTCCGAGCTTACTTTTTGTATGTAGTATCCATTTATGTCACATCGTTCTTGAATTAATTGTTATCACGTATCAAAGTTCTTTAAATTTAATTATAGGTAAAACTTCACGTCACACTTGCTAGCACAGTTACGGGGCAGGTTATCTGTGGGAAAGTTTCTATTTGGGGTGTGTGAAAGATATCTGTTAATGGTTCACAGCACTGACAAACCGTGATGGAAATGAAGGTGCTAATGATATTGGGTAGAAAGTGTGATCACATGAAGATGAATTGCCTTTTTTGAGTTCAACTTTGCTTCAAACTTTCGAACAAACTTTTATATCAAGGTGGTTCTTACTCTCAAAATATTTTGTGTTTAATTTAACAAATTATAACCAGTTGAGTTGTTTTGCCTGATCTTAATTGCATCAGAAGTTGAACACAGAGGTTGCATAAAACCGAACAGGGATCTGTTTACCATGCAACAATGTAATTCACTGCGTAACTACCATAGTATGATGCATTGCTGGAAAAATGAACCAGTCAGCACTGTGTCCCAAAATCGCAGTAACATGGTCACACCTTCATCACATGAACTACTATAATATGTGCCTCTCCAAAATTAAAGAAGCATATAGCTATATATACGAATTGCTGCAGTTTCCAGTTGAAGTGAGTAAAATTCCAATAAAAATGTTGATCCATCATTTCATGCTGCTTATATTTAGTTTAGATAAGGAGTAATAATGTAAAATTTGGTAAAATTCTTAAAGATTTACTCCAACAAAAAAATAACAATTTTGTCATTAATCATTTACCCACATGTTGTTCCAAACACATAAACGCTTTGTTTGTCATTGGAACACAATTTAATATATTTGATATGAAAACTGGGAGGCTTGTGACTGGCCCATTGAGTGCCAAGTAACGAACACTGTCAAGGATCCAATACAGTATAAAAAAACATCATCTGAATAGTCCATTTGCTATCCGTGGTGCAATCTGAATGTTATGATGCAACAAAAGAAACAACTTTATTCAGTGTTTTGTCTCCTCTGGGTTTCTCCGCCATGTTGGAGAACATTTTATTTTGTTTCAGCTGCGCCACAAGGAAGCTCTGTTTTTGTTCAAATCAAAGCATAAATATATGTAGAAAACGTAGCACGGCTGACAGAAGAGTGTAAGTTGTTTGCGTCCAGTGGATATTTTCCAATATGGTGCTGCGGTGATGCAGTGAGACACAGAAAAGACAAATTATTGAATGAAGTTATTTTTATGGTTGCTTCATGACATTCAGACTGAACCACTGATGGCAGATGGTGTATTCTGATGATGTTTTTCATACTTTACTGGATCCTGGATGGTGTTCATTACTTGGCAGTCAATGGGACAGTCACAAGCCTCCTGGTTTATCCAAAATATTTTAAACTGTGTTCCAAAAACAAACAATGCTTTTATGGGTAAGTGATTACTGACAAAATTTTCATTTTGGGGTGGAGTATCCCTTTAACAGTCAAATATTAGAACCCACCTCTATATAGTTTCAAATAAGATGAAATATCTAAGAACTGTCTAACTCTCAAATGTCATCCTTCTTTGGGCAAACAGAGGCACCCGAATAAAAACAAACCACTCTACCTCCTCACTTCTCTGCTCTGCATTAACCCAGAACCACACCGGCGAGGCAGAGATTTCGCTCTGGGTGCTCCACTCAATCAAACTATCAATAATGAAAGATGACAAAACGTTTCCTCTTCCAAGAGGCACTGGCACAGGTGGAATCGAGGAAGCTCAGTGAGGCCACAGGTCACTTGGTTTCTCGAACCTGCACCACTGTAGAAAATGTAAATGCAAGGGGAACCAAAGCTTGGATGTTTGCAGTATCGATACGTCCAGTCTTAATAACGTCTTAAGATGGGTCTTTGCTGGCTGTAAATTATTCATGAGTCAGGACTGTTGTTAATGTTTAATTATAATATCATGCCCCGCTGTGCCTAAAAAGGGATTTCGAATTAATGTGCCTTAGTCAGCTTTAGTACAGCTACAGTACGTATATGCAAAACATCCTCCATATGACCCACAAATGCACAGATTTATAAATATGCAGTGGTTTGTGCTATATGGGGATTTGGAGGAGAAAGCTAATGCTCATATCGAAGAGCTTTAAGCGAGCATAAGTATTTTTTAGATTGTTTACACTAAGCATGTAAGGTAACAAACAGTTTACTCCACATTTCCAAGAAATCAGGCTAATAAAGAAATATGAGTGACACAAACAAGCAGCTGTTATTGCATAAAGTATGTTCTGTATGAATAAAGTGCTTTTTACGTATGTTGTTTGCTCCTCAGCCACATACATTTGAAAGCTTTTGAAGCTAAAAACAAACACAACCCTGCGTGTTAATTATAGGACGCTCACAGTGAAATTCACAGCCATGTTTACTGCTTGTGTCTTTCGAGGTTATATATAACACTACAAGAAATGAGAGCTTTATTTTATAAATCTTGTCCGGTGCAATTAACTAATCACTTGTTTTACAGTAATGCAAATTTTAAAGTAATGCAGACTACTTCGGATCATATATGCTACATATGATTACATTTAGAAAACCAAGCATAATACCAAGCGATGTCATTTTTACTCTAAACTATATATAGTTCAGTATTTTTGCTTCCTTATCACAATGGGATTATTTCTCCATTTGTCTTGCATAAGAAGTGACAGACAGAGCAGGTCATTTGTTACTCGCAACATCATAGACGAGATGAGTCAATCTCATCTTTCAACGAAATGGCAGCTGTCATAGAGGCATCATGATTTTGCTCATATTATATTTATTTCAGAGGCCTAACAAGGAAAATTTCACATATGTGTTGCCACATTGAGTTCTGGGGAATGTAACAATTTGACAAGATTATAGTGAATTTGCGATTTGTCAAATCAGACATGTGAAAAAAAAATCATATATAGTAAGGTAATTTTTCATATATAGTAAGGTATTGATTATTAATAAGTAGGGTTGTTATGTTTAGGTACTGATCAGGGATGTAGATTGTAGCACGAATGCAGAATATCTGCTTTATAGATAATAATATACTTTTATCACGTGTTTTGCTGCATCTTGTTAGGATATGGTTCTAATTTTAATTTTTATGCAGCTTTGGAGAATCCCATAGTCACTTTATAGACTACAGTCTTGAATGATCGTTATTGTCCCTCACAATACTCCATACATCAGAGTTTTTCATGTCTGTCAGCATCAGATTTGACCAGCTAGAAATTCCCTGGAGAGACTGAGTCAGCACTGAGTATGTGGATCCAATCATTCCCGAACCCAGCAGAAGCCAGACTAAGGAATAAGGACAGGAATAAAGGAATGTGGTCAGAAGAGACTAAGACTGTCATAACAGTGATTAAATACTGTATGAAATTAGTTTCTTTATTAATTAATTTATTTATTTTAATAGACCTTGACGCTCATGGTTATTTTGGGAAATGCAATATTCTTTATACTCAACAGAGGAAATAGCATTATACATTTTGATAGGATATGACTAAATAATGACAGATGTTTCATTTTTGTGTGAACGATTACTTCAAATGCTGTGGGTGCTGAGAGATGCGTTTCTGATCAGAGACTGCTAACTAACTTGCATTTTGTCTCAAGGTACCCAGAAGCATCTGTGCAAAGTGTTGAAAAATGAGCTCCATGTTTTGAAGCATTGTCAAAATGTTCTGCGTAGCTGTTAAAATCTGGCCAGTTCTTGAATTTTGTTGATGATATGCTCTGAATTTAGCGTACTCAGTGCTTTGTGTGTACTCACATATACAGTAGCTGGATAATATAATATAATATTATATAATAATGACTAATAAAGAATTTCCAGTTGCACCGTTATAGCAAACAGGTGATGATATGAATAAATGTAGAATTGTCCACCTAAAATTGTATGTTTTTATCATTTACTTTTCTTAACGTGTTACACCAGATGTCAATTCCCTTATCATGTGTCATAATTAATTACAATTTGTTAAACTTAAATATGCACTTAAAAAATGTGTGAATTGAAAGCTATGACAGTGGGGCGGAATATTACTAAAATGAAGCTAAGCTAACTTATTTTAGTTTATTGTTATTATTATTATTATTACTCTTTTTACATTTTGTACTATTTTTCACTTTTTTTTAAGGAATATTTTTCATTGTTACTATTTTTTTTGTTGTTTTTATATTTTTATAGACTATTTCTTTTGTTTCCTTTGTATTTGTACAAAGTAGGAGCGGTTCAGGTTACATTTCACTGCGCGTTGTACCTGTATATAACCATGCATGTGACAAATAAAATAATCTCTCTTGAACAAAAAAAGAATTCAGATACACACTACATGCGCTTGCATATACATCTCAATGTTTATATTGCAGGCTTCCTTTTTACTAGTAATCCTCATCTGTTTTATTGAATAAATAAGCATGTTTCTCATACTAACCAATGGACTGTTTAACTATCTGGGATGTTTCCCTGCTTGCTCCCTCCATTCAGTGATCTTCTGCTAAATCTGTTTCATAAGGCTCCTTATGACCTCAATGAGTTGAGCTTAACTGAGCTCGGTTCAGGTCATACATTATTTACATACACAATAGAGCTTTAACATTTTAGCACCACTCACTGGACATTTCATTTACAAACTGTGGCAATATCAACATAATAAAACATTACCAGATTCAAGTTAATGCAAATATGTCCAGTGAGTCTGAGTTCCTTAAAAAGATTAAACACAGTACATTATTCTGAAACTAGTCTTCAGAATGTGTGCTGTATATTGCATTGCATGAAGGAGAGATGAACACTAATTACTTAACACAAAAATTTCACATTGACATTCAAAATAGCAAATTTATGAAGCAGCATCCATCTGCTAAATTGAATTTATTCCTATAAATGCCATGTAAACTTAAAGCAATAATTAAGTAGGCGTTGCAAAGTGAACAACACAGTAACTGCAGCTATTCCTACTTTTGTGTATTTTAAAAAAGCTTACATGCACCACAACTATAGTAATTAATAATTTATTATAAACCAAGAGGTATTTTCTAACAGTTTCTTTTTTGTTTTTCGAATAAAATGAAGAACATTTTTTTTCTTCTTCTTCAGGACTTTACAGTTGTATTACAATATGCAGGATAACAAGTTAAAAACAAAAACAAAAACAAAAACAAAAAGCACCACTGCTTACCAGTAGTTGCATTGTCCTCTTTTTTTGTTTTTGTTTTTTTTCTCTCTCTCTCTCCCTCTCTTTTTTTTTTTTTACTTACTGTAAAAATAAGAGTATAGATTCCAAAAATTATTTGTGACTCAGATATTCATATGGTGCAGTTAAGAATAAGCTATGATTCCTAAAGGCTACCAAGGTAATAGTGTCTCTTGCTCTCTCTCTCTCTCTGTCTCTTTCTATCCATTCCTTGTCTTTCTACCTGTCTTTTTACTCAGAATAACCACTACTGCAGCCTGCATGATGGACCTGAGAAGGTACCCCCTCGACGAACAGAACTGCACCCTGGAGATTGAGAGTTGTAAGTGAAAGGAAATGCGAATGCACATACACACTGTAGCTGTAGGACCAAAAATAAAAAGTGACCAACAGCAGTTCGAACTCATCCAGCTCATCAATTTCACTTTTACTTCTTATCTCTGTCACACTCCACAGATACCTAATGTAAGCAAACGTAATCATTAAGCCCATTTAGAGCAATCACCCATATCTACAGCCCTGCCCACTCTGTCTTTGGGTGTCAGGAGTGATAAATGTTCTTGTAGGGGTTTGACACTGAGGGCTCATGGCACAATTGACAGACGTAGGTAAGATTGAATGTATTTGCCAGTTTATCAATGAGGTGCCCTGCTCTATCGATCAGTCAGTCGTACCAGTATGGCGTACCCTGTCTATCATGGATACATCAGAGGAGCCCAGTCAAATAGCTAGATTTGTGTTTCAAATGATTACACCATGCGCTTTGTTTCATGCTTACTGCAGATCAATGAGTCAGATGCTACTGCTTTGCTGAGGCGTGAGATTTTTCTGATTTGCTAGTATCAACACTTCCTTACTTTTGAATCACTACTGTTTGCTATTTCAATAACTTAATTCTTTAGGCTGCGCAGACTGCACAGCCTGTCCTCCAAAAAAAATGACTCTATAAGTTGTTTCTGCAAGTACATTATTACGACCTATATTTACGTTTTACATATTACATATTACTTCTGTCGTTACATTGATCTCACGGTGATTAAAACATATTTTACTAGGTTTAATTTGTACAAATGACCACACAAACCCACTCCTAAACCTACCCGTTTCAAATATTATGCAAAATCATGATTTATAGGGTTTTGTGAAAATGTGTTCTCTGGGTTTGAACCCTTGATTGCATCTCATCTTATAAGGCATTTAAAGACAAACTGAGCTACACCAACCGTACTTCACAGCTATTGTAGAAACGACCCATACGGGCGTATTAGTTGGAGGACATGTTGAACTGCACGGTGGGCCAGACAGAACCTGTTTTTATTGAGTTCGACGTGTCCCTGGGTCAACATCTTTGTTGACCCTGGAACAACATTGTGATTAGCCAATTAGATTTGAAGAACCAATTTTATAGTTTTTGTGAAGTTTAGGCTTACAATCAGTGTTTGGTGCTTGTACATCAGTGTCAGTCATCTATTATTTCCTCCGATTTTAGGCATTACTCATGGGTAGGGTTAGGTTTAGGTGTAGAGATATGGTCAAAACTAAAATTTTTGAATACAATGTTGTTCCAGGGTCAACAAAATATGGAACACGTCGAACCGTTTTATTACATGCGATTTGTTACAGACATTTTCACAAAAACATTCTCACATAAATGGCCAAATTTTGGGTAAATTATTTGCTAAATCATTAAAATGTCATGCCATTCATAAGTCATTCTCATGTGAATTGTTTCATTCAGTGCCTAAATTGTGCACAGATTTCTGTCTGAATTACATAATTTGTGTAAAAATGTTTTACAAACCATTTTTATGCTTTTTATTGTGTGACACCAAGCTGCAACATTATAGTATGTATTAGTGGTTGGAAAAGCAGAGACAGAGAATCATCATTAATATTTATTTCATTTTGATTTTATTTCAAAATATTGGAAAACGCTTCATTTGCATATCTGATGCCATTTTCTCCTCCACATTGTTATGCAGTTTGTTGTGCAGGAAGCATTCTAAAATGTATGATGAAACTGAACACAGCAACCAACTAGATGGGACACTGCAGAACCATTCATTTGTGCAGTTAACAGTGCTGATAACGACACCTAATGCAATAAGATCATTTGTGCCTTCTGATAGTTTGTGCCATGTAATTCAGTTTTCATTTTAGAAATCATCTGTTTGCTGGATACTAAACTGCCATTGTCCAGTGCTATGGTTGTATAAGACACATACATTATTAAATATGTTTTGTGCTGTCTACAATCTCTGCAGATGGGTACACCACAGATGATATCGTGTTCTTCTGGCAAGGTGGGGACAATGCCGTTACAGGTGTGGACAAACTGGAATTGCCTCAGTTCTCCATTGTGGAGCTACGTCTTGTGTCCAGAGAAGTGAGGTTTACTACAGGTATGGACGATTCACTTGGTCCAAATACTTTGACACTTTCAAAGCAACTTGCATTAAACGTAACACATTTTAACAGTAAGTAACTTTGCAACTACATGTCAACTAGGAGTCATTAGAGCAGGCCTGTCCAAACTCGGTCCTGGAGGGCCGGTGTCCTGCAGAGTATCCATAGCTCCAACCCTAATTCAACACACCTCTAGCCAAACTTCCCATGAGTTTGGGAAGTCTTGCATTAGAGTATTAGTGAACTGTCTGATTTAGTTTAATTGGGTCCACAACTTTGAAAGTACTGTATATGTCAACATATTCTACTAACCCTAAATCTACCTTAACAGTCTAATCTGAGAGTAAGTAGACAACTAATTAATTACAAATTAATTACAATTACTGTACCTGACAAGTAGTCACAAAGTTACTTATAGTTAGCAAACTGTCACTGAAAGCAATTAAGTGAATAAGATTTACTAAGATTTAATGTCATCACGCTGCATTGCTCAGTTTACATTCATGTAGAAAATTATTTTAGGTTTTCTTGCTAATGTGTACTATTCATTATTTTATGGGGAGATTTATAGGGAAGTGCCCAAACACGAGTGACTAATAATAATAATAATCAAAAATAGTGCTGATTTTGATTTGTCAATTTCATGAAAGCTTTGATCAGGTATCAGGCATCAGTTACAGCTCTTTTTCAAATGCTATTTAAATTACAGCCTGATCAATTTCTTCCCTTCCCTTTGCCTTGGATAATATTGCTGCTAAAAAGCTCCCAATGGAATTTATTCTATTGCATCCTTATTCAAAAAAGCTTTCACGAGCACAGGGAGATTGGAACCACAGGGAATAAACAAGAACATCCCTTTAAGGTTAATAAATAGCCATAGAAATTTGAATAATCAGTACACTGAATGAGTCAATTATTCATATCACACCTAACATTTAGCAGCCAATCTTGGAAAGGCTTCTTGAAACATGCTGTTTACAGTTGTCTTAAACACCATATTTTACACATTAACAGGACATGCTCTTCAGTTACACAATTGTCATTTTTTTCTCTCAAATTCCCTGTATTAAAGAGCTAAATTGAAAAGTAAGACACTGCAGGCTTTTGTGACAATTCTCAGAGGGACATAGACGCTGCCTGCTGAGAAGGGGGTTTCAGAAAAATCTGCCATGTTTGCGACTTTCCGCCATGTTTAATTGGAATGGAACTAGTCCCTGGGAAGGAATCCATTGCTTTGGGGAAATTAAATGCTCTATCTGAACAAATGGGAAAATGACTATCTGTTGTCAAAGTGCAGACATTGACAATTGCAAATTGTAGAACTGTTTTTCCTGTGCTTGCTCTTTTGTGTTTCCACTTGCATGTTGACATCTCTCTTTTTTGGCTTCTGCTGTGTACTTGTGTCTCCCCAGGTTCATACCCTCGGCTGTCGTTGAGTTTCCGCATCAAAAGAAACATAGGCTACTTTATCCTGCAGACTTACATGCCCTCCATCCTGATCACAATCTTGTCCTGGGTCTCCTTCTGGATTAACTATGATGCCTCTGCTGCTCGTGTGGCCCTGGGTAACCTTTAACATTTTGTTTCACAGGAAGTGATTTTTTTTCCCTGTATAAAATCATATTAACCATTTTGAATGTTCAGATATTCTTATATTCTATACCTTTTGTCAACAGTGATTAAAGTAGCCCTTTCACATGACCTGCATTAATGTTCCCCAATGCAATAAACTTGAGCGAAGCTTTAAACTAACGTGATGCTCAAAAGTTCAAGCGGTTTCAACTTTGACTCTGTTTGCCCCTGATTTCACTGGAAGATTTGCATTAAGTATAATTATGCAGGCCATGCAGGTACAAAATTAAAATAAGACTAATCTAATGTTTATGTAGATCAAGTATATCTAAAATAGCTTGAGAAAACTGTCCTTAGCATTCTTAATCTATTCATCTAAGTGACAATTGCGTAGCTGACAAAGAATCTTTTTTATAAAAAAAATTTTCACAAGTACAAGGCTTTGCAAACCATCCCAAAGCAATAAGTACATATAACTGCAGTATTTGAGAAGCTCTGGATTGAATTCTGTGTAACTATGATTTGACTAAACACTTTAAATCTGCATATAAAGTGGCATCAACAAATGCATTTTTATCTGAGTTTTGCATTTTTTAACACTATATGATAGGTTTAGCATTAGGTTTGGTGTTTATATTTACAACATTGCGTCCCCAGGCCTGTCTCTAACTTTACTTGTATCCCCCTCAATAACAGGAAAAGTGTT
Source organism: Enteromius afrohamiltoni (assembly GCA_034779775.1). Classification (NCBI taxonomy): domain Eukaryota; kingdom Metazoa; phylum Chordata; class Actinopteri; order Cypriniformes; family Cyprinidae; genus Enteromius; species Enteromius afrohamiltoni. The sequence continues at coordinate 11,601,173 of JAUYWG010000059.1, read as the reverse complement.
TTGCATTTCAGTATGAACACAATAAATACATGGTACTTATTTTTGGATGTAAATGCATAGTAGTTAAGGCCTTATTGCACCTTGGTCATAAAGCAGGACGATGACATCCATATGGACCATGGTCCATAAAAGCTCCACTGCAAGTCGTGTGAACAAGACATGGCTCATTCAAATGGCTTTCTTGCAGGTGTAACTACGGTGCTCACTATGACAACCATCAACACCCACCTGAGGGAGACCCTCCCAAAGATCCCCTATGTGAAAGCCATCGATGTCTACCTCATGGGCTGCTTCGTCTTTGTTTTTCTGGCCCTGCTCGAATATGCCTTTGTAAACTATGTGTTCTTTGGAAGGGGACCCCAGCAGCAGAAAAAGATTAATGAAAGGCTAAACAAAGCCAACAATGAACGTCCCCGCTATGAGGAGAAGCGTCTGAGGGAACAGGTATGTAAACCATTGTAAACCATTTATAACGGTTACAGAGTTCATTTTTGTGCTAATTAAAAGCTAATTTAAAAGAATTTAATAAGCGTTGACAATGTTCATGCATGTCTAAATGAATCTGTATGCACTTAGTTTGTAAGCAGAGCAACTTTGCTAATTAAAATAACTAGTGCTTGAATGAATCGCTTCACATCACCGCTAAAAATGTACATTCAATAGCCCATTAACCATCACTTTACTTAATCAGTGACGTATTTAATTTGATTGAAGCAGCATTTCATTGTTAAGAACGATTTCTCTTGCTCCAAAAGTTACAAATTACATTGTCATTACGTTATCAGATTTTAGTCTGCTTTATTGCCACAGGCTCTCTCTCGAACTGAGGACCATCGAGATTCATTTTTTACATCTCAAAATATGTCAGGCATTTTCAAACAACTGTGTAGACTAACTAAGCTCAGCGACTAAACTAGAGTAATGAGGGTATGTCGGAATTAAGGCATTTGTGTCTGTCTTTTATGCAAGCTGTTTCTTATTTACCCTATTATTCTTATGCACTTTTGTATTCTTCAAAAACTGTTGCTTGATTGTCAGTTTATATGGTCGTTTAATGTTCTTTTCATTTTTTTTCTTTCACATCGCAAGGACTCCATTTCAGCTCCGTTTCAAAGCAACACCCTCAGGTCATATACACAGCGAAGAAATCTGTATCTCGAGGAACAAAGAAAAGTCGGGGTACATGCATTTAGAAATCATATCAGTAGACTCAGAAGTTGCTGAAATATTGTCATTAACTACAATGTGTGTGTGTGTGCACCAGCCATCACATTTTAAATGATTCTTGTAGATTTCTCTTCCCAAGCAAAGTTTGTTGCATCATCATTGCATTCGCATGAAAGTTGTTGTTTGAGACACTTTAGGACCTTTAGTCCCTCTCCTGTAGCCCACTCATGACCAGCCTTCTCTGTCTTGTGTTGTCTCAAGGTGGATGCTTATGGAAACATTCTTCTCACCACTTTGGAGATGAACAATGAGGTGATGCCGTCTGATGTTGGCAGCAGCGTCAGTGACTCACGGAACTCCGTCATGTCCTTTGACACTTCTGGAGTGCAGTTTCGCAAGCCCATGGCTTCTCGGGACGGGTTCAGCCACCATTCGTTAGACCGCAGCGCCATGCGTAGTCGTGCCAACTGCCGGCTAAGAAGGCGCTCGTCCAAGCTGAAGCTCAAAATCCCCAACTTGACGGATGTTAGCACCATTGACAAGTGGTCCCGGGTCATTTTTCCTATCACTTTTGGATTCTTCAACCTTATCTATTGGTTGTATTATGTGAATTGATATGTGTTCCCCTAGGAAACATGGGCCATATTTTGAGAGCACATTGAATTGGCTTTGATACAATTGGAAAATATGTGTACACATATATGAAAAGTTGATACATATGTATATGCATATTTCTATATATTATATTTCTATATACACACGCGTGTGTAAAATCTAAAGGACTTTTCTGGTGTAAAAAAAAACAAAAAACAAAACAACATCAACAAAAAAGAGAAACGTATTATATAGAATGACTTGAATGTTTAAGAATAATACAAAAGAAACATTTCAAGGATTTGAATTCTTTTCCTTCTGAAACAAACGACGAGTAATATATGTTAGTCCCCTGTTCGAGGGTATGGAACTACAGACTGCATGATATTTTTGCAAAAGAAAAGATCGCAAGAGAAAAAGCCGTCTCATCGGCTTTTTATCGATACTGTAATCAAGATCTCCCAACCGCAGCTCATGAAATCAGAAGTGGCTTGTGCATTTCGGGGCATTGGCCGAACAGGCCCCTAGACCCGATACACTGCTTTCCCCATCCCCATGGAAGAGACTGACGGAAATGTCCTTTCTACACTGTACAGCAGCCTCTTTTGGAATTATGTGTCATTCCTTGATTTTGCAAGTGACAAGCGTTCTCTTTATTGGACCTCTCAGCTATGTTCAATGGTTTACACTGGACGGCCATCTTGAGTTTTAACCAATGCATCCTGCCCAGAGTCAGTATGTTTCATTTTATCTCTTCTCTCTTTTTTGCAGATTCTTTTTTCTTTCAGTTTTGGGCTAAGGGTTTAATCCTAATTTTTTGGAGGGCATCATCTAAACATGTTCTAGAGGTAGTTCATTAATAGATATTAAGCCACTGGTATGCTTCATTCATTGGGAATTTAATGAAGAAAAAACAAAGAAGAGTATATTCATTCATTCATTCATTCAGTAGCCTTATTGACATGGTCAGGTAGTATTGTTGTTCTTTCTTTACTCTTGTTCCTAGTGCATTCCATCTGTTCTATTGATACAGTATTCATGAACATCTTGTAGAGCTTTGTGTTGTTTGGAATTGAGGGAAACCCTTAGTGAGTTGTAACGTTTCTTTAGAACTTGGATTTGAAGTTAGTCCAAATATGTGAAAATGTACAAAATAAGGAAAGAAAAGATTATTGTGTATTCAACAGGGGATGTGACCATGTTTTTATCTGTTTCATGTTTAAGTCGACCATTCGAACCATAGTGTGACCTGATATTTGTATATATTCAGTCATTGTAGTGATCCATCCTGAGAATGATATACGCTGATGTTTTTAGTTTCTCTAAAATGTGCCTGTCTGAAACCTGAAGGATGTGTCCTCAGTTCATCAATCAGTGAAAGAGGGCCGAATGACCCTTGCTCTTTGACCTTTCACTTTAAGCACTGCAGACCCACCCACAGCTCTGACGTTTTGCATCTTGGGATTTAATCTCAAAGATGAATGACATCAGCATAATCAGGAGAAAAAAAAAAAAAAAAAAAGCTTCTGAGTCTTTTCGGGGCAAAATGACATGTACGATAAAAGCCATGAACTGAAGTGACAACCAAAAAGGCCTATAATCCATTTCTCTTTTTACCATTAACCTCTGATAGACACGCCACCATTTCTTTTTGGCTTCACCTCATTATGATTTACCTCAGCTTCATTGACACTGAGGATCTTTCTCTGTCTCCAGGTGACTGCTCAATTTCATATCCCAGTTCATCTACCATCCACGTTCATTTCCGGTAATGTCTAGATGTCTCACTGCTCAGAGTACTTTGGTTGAGGAGAAGCATCCCAACAAATGCTTTTCACAGCAATGTTGGATCAACCGAACTGCTAAATAACTGAGCAAGGGGACATTTAAAAGCTTAAAGAGTCCGGTGGTGGTTTGAGAACATGAGACCCCTGGATTTGCTTGGGTTCCCTGAGGAGGATCTTCTGAGCAGGCCTCAGACCTCAGAGCTCAGCAGTATCCCTTGGCTCTCGACCCCCACACCAAACCTCTTAACACTCTGGAAAGTGTGGACCAGCCACTAAATCACCAACAGATCACTCATTCCATGGAGAAACAAAGGAATCAGGGAAATCCGAAGGTATAGGAGGCTGTACCTTAATGTACTTGAGTCAGTCAGCAGACGACCGTAGAAGCACATTTGAAGGATTTCCACTTATTGTGTTATTATTATATTTGTTATTGTGAGCACGACCATAACACCTGTGCAAGGGAGCCAGTACTCTCAAGTGCAAAGCAAGACATGCACAGTTGCATGCACAGTGTAGCAATTAAGTTAAGCGCAAATCTGCACTAAAAGAGGATGGAGGTCAGAGTGCTTTTCTTGAGAAACCCTAACTATTATTAGTGTTATGGGAGTGCCTTGGCCAGTTACAACTCCCAGTAGGCATTCAAGATGCTGCAATGCTTTGCCAATGAAGGCTCAAAGGCAGAGTAGTTAGGTATACACTTTTAATCTTTAGCATTAGATGTGCATTAACAATGTAGATCAGACCTTTTAAGCTACAATTTCGGTCCACCTCTACTAGTGCAGTGTTGTAGACAAGTGTAGTTATAAGTTGAAAATGCCAACTGCACCATTAGCTGACTTTTCTCTTAATGTATTCAAGGGAACCAAACCAGTTTTTGTTTTGTTTTTTCTTTTTGAGACTGAAAAACAGAGTTTGCTTTGCCTTTGACAAATTGGAAAAGGTGGAAAAGTGGCATGATGTCTTGGTGGCATATCTATTTAAGTTTATTATCATTTGAGTGCCAGCCACTATTAACTGATAAGACTGCACAATTAAAAGGATGTTGATATATTTTTGTATCAGATATTACTGCTCTAAGTTATCAATCAGTGTTAATAGGTGCTCTAATTGTTTCCTTAGAGTGACTAACAAAAGAGAAAAAAAGTGCATACAGTATCATAACCTGTGGTTTGGTATATCATGAGAATAATTAGAAATAGTTAGTAGTAGATTGTACAAGAGGTTTCATACCAATATACATATATAAGTTAGCACCCATTTGCTACATAGCTTCATTATTTTCTAGTAGACTTGCTGGCACTATGCAGTCTTTCTCGCTAATGCTCAGTTTAACGTTCCACAGGGTAATCTGAAACATTATTGGTCCATGCGTCCTGACCAATCACGATCGGCAAGGGTTGGCTTTTTCGATAGCGTGGGGATTAGTGAAATGCTAATACAGCCATACTGTGCCACTGAGACATGTTGGATGTTGAATTTGTGCAAATGGATATTGTGTTGATCATCAACATGTTCTTGTAGCACCAGCACTCTGCTTATTCACAGTGAGCGTACACCTAGGACAGATTTTTGGTAAGATTCTGGTTGATGGGCATTCGTCCCTGCAAGATTTGCCTTAACGAGATCACTAAGCATTTTTCATGAAATATTTCTGAGCAATACAATGCAAATACAACAAAGTTCATGAGAGAGTGATCCTCTTTCAAGTCAATTCAAGCCTTAAACATGGTTATAGAGCATTATAATTTGATCATTGGACATTTGGGGTACAATTAAGTTCTAGATCCTAGAAAATATAGTGATAAATCAGTTCCCTCAAATGTCTCACCCAGGTCCTCTGCCTATGTTTCCACTGCTTAACCTCAGAACCTCAAAGTGTAGAACTAAATATTTACAGGTTTTGGAATTCCGATGTCTCATTTTTATAATTACACCTCTATCTGACAATTATGACTTTATTTCTATTATCTATTGCTTTGTATCTCACAATTTCCACAGTTGTGTTTCACAGTTATATCATGTAACTGGCGAACTCCTAATTGCAATTTTATTTTTCCTAATTCCATTATACTAGCTATTTTAGCATTTTATCCAGGTTATTTTGTTCTGAGTTTCGTAAGTGGAAACAGGTATATTGTAGAGTAATTCACACCAGAAAGTATGGTATGAATAATCTACTCTACAAGAAAAGAAAATGCATAGATTACATGGATTACAGATTACATCGAAATAACTATTTTATGATTAATTATTACCCACAACATAAAGGGTTTACATGTAGCCCAAATGCTAATTTCTATACAGCCAGCCTGCTTTACCTGTTTGCTAAGTCTGCAATCGACCGCAGTGTAAAGATCTTGAAAGATAGCTCTATCGAATATATACAATGGCACAAGTTGCTGTTTTAGAAATAGCTATCAGGTTAATTATACAGTCTCACATATGTTTCACTGGGGGAGTTGGTGCATGCAACTAACCATACTAGCATTTTAGCTTTTGATTTGAAAGTTTAGTTTCACCATAGTGCTAGGATAGATAAATTGTCGTTCAGACCAAGTTGCCAGTTTACAAGGGTCATTTGGCCAAAATACTCAGATAAATGTAGCAGCACTGAGTTGAGAGTGTTTAGTTGACTCATGGCAGTCCATGTTAAATTAGCTGTTTTTTGTAATCTTAATTTCAAAATCACAGAGTCTACATTGTTACTTATTCTGCATGATTAGCTATTTTGTATTCAAACAACTTGTGTCTTTTGTTGTGTATTTGATTAATATATTTATTTTTAATTAATCAAATTTGAAGGTTGGTGGCTCTGTTATCAGTCTATCGCAGAATGTGTCAGATGTGTGGGTTTTAAATTGTGATAGAAATTGCTGCTAATTACCACTTTTAGCTAGTGATGCAAAACATCATTCAGTTGTGACCACTTTAATTTACATGTGTCATTACTAGCATTTGGCCATTCTTTGCCACCCTAAAAACTGTGTTTAAAAACAACAAAAAAAAAAACAGGCCCTTTGTGTCTATATTTGCAACTAATCTTGCACACTCTCTGAAGAATAGTGGCTCAGCCGTAGATGCACTGTTGCATAGACTCCATCTATTGAGATGGATATTATTAAGGAAAAAACGGGATGGGAATAGCATTTAGAATAACATTGTGTCAAGGTAGCATACTCTTGAGCACTGATGGGATTGTTGGCCTTTTTTGGAGAATGTGACTCATCATAATATTAAAGTATGATTTCTTCTGTGTAATTTGTTATCTGGATAGGGGATAGGGGACACATTTTCCTTTCGCCTTGCACTTTGCTTTAGTTATAAAAGGATATATTGTTTGTTAATGTTTGTTGCCCTTTTTTTAAAACAGCTTTGCACAATTTACGGCGGGGGGAGGGTTTGGCAGAACTCACTGAGGCTAATGTGTTCTGATGACAACGAAGGACATAATTATCTACGCACTTCACACAAATCACCCCATATACTCACTTCCACATTTTCATACCATTAACATAACTCGACAAATCATCGAATAGCTTTTACTCGAGTACATTGTTTTTTGTCTTTTGCAACATCCACCCATGAAGCAGGAGAAAAGGAACTGTTGAACTGATTTTAATGTGAATTTTCTTGCCTCTTGTGTATATGTGTAATTACATGTGAATTGTATTGTAAATATGATATCTTTCACTTATATTTCTTAATGCATGAACAAAACAGGGCAGTTGGTAATAACAGCTAGCCTCAATGCTACTGGCATGGACAGCTTTTACAGCACCGGCATAACTTCTGCAAACGAAACCTATCTCTGAAGAAAAAAAAAAAAAAAAGAAAAAGAAAAGGAGAAAAACTCTCACGGTTTTGTTTTGCATGTCTCTTTTTGGAAAGGTTTATTTTCATAATTTATTTTCTATTCTAAAACTGGCCATTCATATCACCCTCACATACAAAGAAAGAAAGCTTTTTGCTTCTTCCTGTGCTCAGAGATCAAACCAAACACTGTAAATCTTAAATTAAACCTAGAAAACGTACTATATCAGAAAAGGAAGGTTATGGGAAAAAAAGATTAATGGAATCATCACTCTAAAAAAAGATATATGCGAAGATATGCACATTTTCATCCTCTCTTGCTTTTTGTTTATCAAGTGTATATACAGTTGAGAGTATAGACACACCTATTAAGCCATTAGTTCAAAGTAGACTAGACCTGCTTACATCTCGTTGAGCAAAACAGCAAGTTAAAGTTTCATGCCATGAGAATGCATGACTGGCAGAGCAAATTCTCAGAGTTTGTTGAAATGTATGGGCCAGTGACTTCGCTGTGCTGATATTTATTTTTAGTTGTATTTTTTTCCTTTGCGCCCTTACTGATATAGCGAATTATAACACATAAACACACAAGCGAAGTATTAACCTGAAGAGAAAATCATCCCAAAATAATACAACTAAATAAAAAATTGGCAACCACTTCATACCTAATTTGAGAATTCAACTGCTATTCAGTACTGTTTGTTTAATTTCTAGTTGCCTGTATTTGTTGTATTCTTTAAATGAATTGTTAACTCTTATTGTTGATGTTTTCTCATAGAAAGGAAATATATTTCTACTTTACATCCTGCCCTGAAAGTAAAATGCATTCTGTTTTTGTGTTGTACTGGTTTTGTTCTCATTAAGCTCTTGGTTTGATTCTGTTGAACTATTGAGGTGTGCTGGTTTTTGATGATCCATTTGGGGGTATGATTTGTCTTCATGAAATCAACATTTGTAAAGTATAAGGTTGTATTCTCTTCTTCTTCTTTTTTTCTTTACTTTTTCTTTCTTTTTTCTTTCTTTCTTTTATTTTTGTCAGTGCCAATTAATGTAATGGTGTCGGTCAGCTTTTCTAGGTGTTTGAGCAAAATGTGTTTTTTACTAATACAAGATGTTACAGTATGTGGTACAAAAAAAGGGTTATAAGTAACCAACTGACTTTTTACAAATAAAGGCTTATACAGTAAAGAATGACAATGCAGAAGTCTTTTAATTTGCCATTTGTGGACTAACATTTGCATTTCCTTTCTTCTGGCTATTGGTTTGAACTAATTAGTCCCCAAATGGTAAATCATGTATGTTTTCAGAACACGATGCATGTCATTTTATTTTCTTTATGTTTTTAAAGCGCTGCAGAGAAGAAGAAAAAAAATACATATATATATATATATAAACACACACACACACACACACATATAGGGCAACCTGAGATTGCAAACAGATGCAAATGAAGACCATGACAATGTCTTGTATAATTATTTTGAATTTGACTTAATAATGACAGATTACTAAAGGTACGCCTCCTGCCCAATCCTTGGTCCTGAATAAAGTACCGTTAGAATCCCTGCTGGAAGAGTGTAATCTTTGCCCCATAACCACATTAGTCTGGATGCTCATATTTGGCAAGATTCTGCAAGAGAATCAGAAGAAAAGACGTGTATATTAGGACTCCCACATGCCATAAAAAGAGTAGTCTTTCTAACTTGCTTTGATGAGAAACTGAAACAGTTGCATCACTTTATAGAAACTTTTCAGGAGACAAAACCAAATGAAAAAGTCTAAACGCAGGAAGTACCCAGCTGCAATGCAGTGAACAGTAAAGAAAGTCTCCTTTAATCTCACTTGTTCATAGTCTGATAAATTAGATCAATTTAACATATTTATGACTTTAACATACGTTTTTTTTTTTCTTTACTTCCCCAAAATGTTGCTATTTTGGTGCTACTTTGTGGATTCCTGGAACTCTTTGTCTTATTAAATATTTGAAAGCATTAGGTGCACCAATTCTATGTTTCCAATTCCATTAAATACTTTAAAAGTATTGGTTTTCTTGACAACACAACAAATTCATCCAAGAATTTCACAAATTTGACACAAATACCATATGTATAATTAACCTGTAGGACACCTTAAAATAAAGATGTTACAAAATATAACTTGGTGGTCTTACTATGAAGTTACATAAAAAGGAATAATTATAAAGTATTGTGTTCATAATGCATTGCAAAATACATACTGTATGCTGTGCTATGGAGGTGGGATTGGAAAAGGTTGGGGACAAGTTTAGTGGTATGTTAGGTTTAAGGCTGGGTTAAGGTACAAGGGATGGTGTAAGGGATATATATATATATATGTGTGTGTGTGTGTGTGTGTGTGTGTGTGCAATGTATGTATTTAAAATGATTGTATGTAAGTGCATAGCAGATAAGGCCACATAATTTAAAATGGGACCAAAATGCTAATTTGATTGCATTCATCAAGCACAATGTCTAAAACCTACAATAAGAAATAGACCACTACATTTAAAAAAGCATGTAAGCATGTAATACCTTTCTGAAGGTTTAGCATCTCCTCTTTTGCTGGTCTTGTTTGTGAGTTTTAGGCCTGATTAAATATCCTATTCAAGGAAAATGGCTGTTAACATATCTAGTGAATCATGCAGAGGTTTGGAATCCCACAGGACATTTACCATTCTGCCCCTGAGCAGAACATGGATTCACCCCGTCTTCTGCACTCTTATGGCAGTTTGTTTACATGACCGACGTGCAAAGCAGAAAGCTTTCCCAAAAGAATGCAGTAGGAAATACAACAAAAGCCAAGTCAAGAAATGAAGATGTACAGTACATATAAAACTACTCTTTCTCGAAACTTTGTTCCTTAAAGTAGCTTTCTTCTTTTTATACCCATGTAGTTAACCAGAGGCACAATGAAGGGGGATTTAAGACAGAGAAAAGAAAGATCCAATATAGAATCTTGAGGGAAATACAGAGTTGTTGTTTTTGTGCTCCATCTTGCCTAAGTAAACTTTGAAAATGTTCCCAGTGGAGGAGATGCACTTATGGGGCTAGGAGTACAGAGATCTGCTGGGAAGATGGAAGAAGAGTACTGAACTAGATCAGCGAAATGTGCCGGCCATTTCCTTGTTCCATTGTCAGCACTCCATATAAAAAAACATAAAATATTGAGGAGGTGCGTTAACATGGGCCAGAAATTGATGGCTGCTCAAGTGAGGGGTAAAAAAAAAAAAAAAATGATGAAAACATTCAAAGAGGTTGAAGATGCCATCTTGACTCAACTCTATTGGTTTCTGTGGGCTGTGGACAATTTTTTCTGTCTTGAAAAGTGGAAATCTGTCAGGCTTGGTACAGGTTGTGAAAACAAAAAGAAAAATTGGTGACTTATTTGTTTTAAGTGGTTATGTTTATGTTGATGTATAAGTTCAACAGAGAACTCCATTTTTAAAAATCATGTTTTTATGTGCATTCCAATTCATCTCAATCAAACTGCAGTCGGGCTGTTTTGATTAGGTTAAAACATAGCAAAAAATGCAGCTAACTAACAAAATACACAATAAAAACTGGATAACATAATAAAAAACATGATTTTTGAAAAAACAAACAAACAAAAAAATTATCACAAAACAGCCTCTGATCTTCCAATTGTCTGACAAAAAAGCAGTTCTTTCTTATAGCCATTGCTGTCCATATGCTAATCTAAATAAAATCAATAAAATTGGGCCCAATATACTGTAATTTAAAAGGATTTTTTGTATTGATTTTTCACTGGTGTTTTAAACGCGTTTTGAATTCTGCTTTGAATCGTGTTGTGTCTTAGGGTTAAAAGAAAAGTCACTTAGTGGATGATGACATGGAAGAAAATTACTAAAACCTTCTTTTTTTTTTTACAGTGAAAAGTTTTTATACTAGTTTTTGATATATCCAAAATCTCCAGTCAGATGTCTGATATACAGTTCCTTGTTGTCCTTTAAGTCATGAACAGATTGGGAAAGTCACTGGAATCCCTATTTATAACCACACTCAATAATTATAAGGGTAATATCTTATGTAAGATGCTAATCAAATTAGTGACCCACACTGACAAATGACTTTGGATCTGATAATCAATTTGATTTGATAATCAATATTGTCTCTAATGTTTAGTGCTTACACCATTGGTCATAAAGGGTATTGTATATTGTATGTTTATACAGTATATTAATGTATTATTGGCGCATTTGGCACACTACAGCTGAACGATGATATACACTGCTCAAAAAAATAAAGGGAACACCTAAACAACACAATGTAACTCCAAGTCAATCACACTTCTGTGGAGTCAAACTGTAATTAGGAAGACACCCCCAATAAAAGTGGTTCTGCAGGAGGTGACCACAGACCACTTCTCAGTTCCTATGATTTCTGACTGATGTTTTGGTCACTTTTGACCAAAACATGCTTTCACTCTAGTGGTAGCATGAGCCGGAGTCTACAACCCACACCCCAAAGTGGCTCAGGTAGTGCAGCTCATCCAGGATGGTACATCAATGTGAGCTGAGGCAAGAAGGTTTGCTGTGTCTGTCAGCGTAGTGTTCATAGCATGGAGGCGCTACCAGGAGACAGGCCAGGACATAGCCCTCCATCATGTTGCTATGGACTGACCCGCCCGTTCCCCAGACCAGAATCCAATTGAGTAAATCCGGGGCATCATGTCTCGCTCCATCCACCAACTGTTGCATCAAAGACTTTCCAGGAGTTGGCAGAGATGCCACCTCATCAGGAGCATGCCCAGGCATTGTAAGGAGGTCATACAGGCACGTAGAGGCCACACACACTAGTGAGCCTCATTTTGACTTGTTTTAAGGACGTTACATCGAAGTTGGATCAGCCTGTAGTGTGTTTTTCCACTTCAATTTTGAGTGTGACTCCAAATCCAGACATCCATGGGTTAATAAATTTGATTTCCATTGATCAATTTTGTGTGATTTTTCACATTCAACTATTTAAAGAACAAAGCATTTAATAAGAATATTTCTTTCATTCAGATCTAAGATGTGTTATTTTAGTGTTCCCTTTATTTTTTTTTAGCAGTTTAGTTTACATTTTGCAACAAATGTATACAATACATACTGTACTACTACTGTACTATATATTCAGCTCTGGAAAAAAAGAAGAGACCACTGCAATTTACTCCTAAATCAGTATCTATTTGAGTGTTCTAAGCTCTCTAAGCATTTCATAACAGATTTTGTTTCAAGAGTTCACGTTTCCTAGTAATAAAATAGAGCGAATTTGGCGGGGAGCGAGCAGGGAGAACGGCGGACTCCGAACCCTAGGGGAAATAACCCTAGCGAGGGTGAGGGTTCGGCATTCGGCTTGTTCATCGACTGCCCCCGGGACGGAAAAGTATGGAGAAGGCTGAGAAGGGGTGGAGGAGGGATGTGTTCAAAGTGAGCTGTGGGAACATGGAATTGGGGCAAATTTATAGTAAGGGAAAAGCGATTTGATTGGAAGTGATTGATTAGGGAACCGGCTGCCAGCCGTGTATGATTACTGCGTTCACAATCCTCTCTAAACCATGTTATTTGCAAAACGTAAACTTAAATTTCTACACAAACATACTTCATTCTGTTTATTGAAGTACGTTTTTGGTGAGCACCTGAATCCAATTGTATTTAACGGGAAATGTATAAAAAGCACTGCTGTAATCAACACTTTGCTCTTGCAGTGTGACCAGTTGGATGGTAGAAAATGCTAGAAGTCTTTCAAACGTAATTAGAAATGTAAAAATAAACACTAAACAAGCAAAAACAGTCAAAAGAAAGGTTTTAAATCCAGAAAAAAGGCCTCAATCCTTAATATTTCATGGTTATAAACAGTTACAGTTAGACTTAAGCTAACCCTACTTTGAAAACTTTTGGTTACAAAAACACCTGAATAAGACTTTAAGAAACGACTAGACATAATTCTTTTGAGATTCATTTGTTAAATTTTCTGTAAATATTGCTTAAAAAAGATGTTTAACATATTACCTTTGCTGTGCATGTCATTTGCTTTAAATCATGTATCATTATTGTATTCTGCATCTATATGCTTTAATAGCCACTGGACATCTGTTTCGGTAGTCTTGAAAAATCCATATCCGTCAAGCACTAGAGATGATAGACAATTCTTGCATAAGCATAGGGTACACTGTTAGCAATCAAAGGACTGATTTATCACTTGATAGTTACAGCTATTGCTGACATAGCATAATGCAGTATATGTTAACATAATATTGTGGCTTTTCCATTTTGAATTAATATAATGGTGCATGCACAACATATAAAAGAGAGGACGGTATGACTGAAAATTACATGCCTTTAAGGTTGTCCCACATTTCACCAATGCACACATGACACGCATGCATAAATGCACATACACACACGCACAGTGTAGCTCTGTTCAGTCAGGGATGAATATGAGGAATGCGTCTAATAAAATATTAAGACTTGGCTCTCTTTTATCTATGTCATATGAACATTGCTGCACGAGTGAATCTATTTTTCTCTACATACCTTCCTTTCTTCCCCCACATGCTTATTTGCTCATTTTATCTTCAATTCACAAGTGACCCTCCAAAAATGTGTGCCAATAGCTTCACGTGAAACATAATTACACTAAAGGAGACTAATGATTGGCTCAAATGATTCCTAGTAATTCCATGGCAATTTCATTGTGTGATTCAAACAAACATGCGTTCCCTTGTGGATTGCATGCAGCCTGCCAGATTCCTTTGCTTTTATTTGTCAAAGGAATGGAAAAGGGTTTCATTAGATGTGCAGACACTGGCACAAATCTCCTTTAAAAACCCTGCACTGTTTACATTATTGCTGTTTTACACATTGCTCTGGCTTGTTTGTGACTTGCCACGACACGGCATAGAGCGAGTATGGCTGAAATATAATCACAGTTAAAGTCTAGGCTGGTTTCTCTAGAGAACAGGAGATGTGAGCCATTTTGTTGACTGAAGCACACACGTCTTTGTCATCACTTGGCTCCGAGTCAGCAGATGGTTGACTGTGTTTTCTTAGTCAATACCACCCTCTACTGACAAGAATGATCATACAGCGACTCGTTTTTTACTTTTCTTACCAGAACGCATTTATGTTTAGTATAAAGAAAGAAAACAATACATAATCATAATAACACATGTGACTCTGGACCACAAAATCACTGTCACTGTGTTATATTTATAGCAATAGTATAAAATACATAGTATGAGTCAAAATGTTTTTGTGTAATGTTTTTTCTTTTATGCCAAAAATCATTAGGGTATTAAGTAAAGATCATGTTTCATGTAAATACGCTGTAAATGTCCTACTGTAAATATATCAGAACCTAATTTTTTATAGTAATATGCATTGCTAAGAATTTTATTTGTACAACTTTAAAGGCGATTTTCTCAGTATTTTTATTATTTATTTATTTTTTGTACCCTGAGGTTTCAGATTTTCAAATAGTTGCATCTCATGACAATCCATGCATTAATGGAAAGCTTATTTATTTAACTTTCAGATGATGTACTGTACAGTATAAATCTCAATTTTGACCCTAATGACCTCTTTGATGATTAAGAGCACCTCCAAACTACAGTCTGCATGTGTCACAGAAAATGTTTGTAGTTTGTAACTTTTAGTCACAGCGAGAGAGCAGCTTTTTGGCAAAGCATTGAGATTTCTTCTCTTTTTAAACAGGAAGGTTGGGCAGTTTAAAGGGCTTGGTTCTTGATTATGATTTGTCGTTTTTTTAGCTGATGAGCCCATATTCTTATCTCAGTTTGCATGAAGATAAAGGCTGTAAATTATATAATCTGTAAATTCATGTCTCTGCACGTATAGTCAAATTTGATATTACATTTTTCACTTGCATATAGATTTCATCTACTCTCCTTCCAAACTAATAGGCATGAGCATTCATGCCATCATTACAAGCATAAAAAAATAATAAATCTAAGGGGTATTTGAGAGGGAAAAAAATAATTTATAATAAAAATAAAGCATGCTGCAATGAGCCCAGTGCTCCAACGAAATTTTGGAGGGTAGGCAAAGGGCATGTTGTGACACTTGTTAACCCAATTCATTCTTGAGCATGTTTCGTAACTTCCTCTTCTTCTGCAGTACTTAAATCGGCAGAAAGCAGCACACTGTTCAAATGTTCAGACTCATCCAAATCATATGTCTGCTGCCATTCCTTTCTCCAAAAGATAAGGAGATATTACCTCATTCTTAGCTAAATTCAAAGAACAATGGCTTTAAAAATACAGTAAATGAAGTAGATGACATGTTTTTTTTTTTATATTATGGATGTATTACACGTTTAATAAAGTACTCCGGAGCGTATAATGTCATATTATTACAATTGTAGTGTTTGTGTAAATGTTGCATGCTCAAAGTCTAGTGTGACAGTGGCTTGGAGTCTCCTCGAATGTCCTCAGGCTCTCAGGGGGAATTTTTAATTTGCATTGGTAAATTGCTCTTACATTATAAACATGATTCTTGAATACATTAAATGCAAACTGGTGCTCAGAGGCTGGGGTGCAAATAAATAAAGGTGCGGTCACTGCAGATTTTAAACTCTGTTAATTCCCATTCATATCATTCTTCAGATTAACCAGTCTTGAATAGAACCGATTTGTCAGGAACCAGGCTTTGTGTGCACCTGTGCAACCTAAACTTCCTATCTAATCTTTTCAACTAACTCTGTAAAACTGTGAAAGTATATTTTATTATTAATAATAATTTAGTTCAATTGACCTGCCAAACTTGATCAGTCTTTTGAAATGGCTCAAGGCACATCTCTTTCTTCTACACCTTCTAATACTATTATATTTCTGTTCTATCTACTTGTTTGCTTTTTATTATTATAAACTACTATATTCCAAAGCACTTCCCCCTAATAGGGGAGAGAATTGCTAAAGGTGTGGAGTCGGGTTGGCGGAGGGATGCTGAATCAAGAGATACTGAGGTAGGACACACGTAATAATTCATAGGAGATTTCTCTAATGATGCACCAGCCGTGTAATAATCTGTGCATGTTCCTAACGAAATGTGTTTCTAAAACATCATTAAATGCATGTATAAATGTAGATTGTAATTGTTTAAGTTAAGCTGAGATTAGACCACATTTTTTCTGTTCTTGTGACAGTAAGATAGAAAATACAAGTAAACTTTCAAAGACAAATAAAGTAAAGTTATTTAGTATTTATCAAATATAAAGTATTTATTTATAAAGTTGCACCACTGAGATTACTGAGAGCCAGACAAACATAAGTGCTAATACACAATATAGTACTACTGTTTCTGAAGCAGCCAGATTGGATTCTGAAGGTATAGTTCTTGCATTTCCTACATGATTCAGAGTCATAACTCTTGTGAAGGCATTTCAGTTAAAGTACCTACTGAAAATATCCAGTTAGTTGTTGGGTTGGCTTCCTGAGTTCTTTGCCTAGTTGGTTCCTGCTCCCTGAAATTGGATTGCTGATTGTTTAATAAAACTACATTTGCATCCTCCGTCTCTTGAGGTTCTTCCACATAGCACTTAACCTCAAGTTATTCAAAAGAGTTTTAATCTGCAATTTTGGCTACTCTTTCTTTACCAAAATTACTCAAAATATCTCTTTTGTTGTTGGTTGAAAAGCACCGCTATGCTAGACCACCAGTACCAAACTAGTTAAGATAAGATAATCAACCTCACACTGTCGTCTGCTAAATAAACATGGAGGAACCAGCAGTTACAGAATACAGCAATCATCCGTATCTCCTTAAGGTCAACTTAGTCTTGAAGATTGCTGTAACTTACAAAGCAGAACAGCAGCTTTTCAACTACAGCTGGCTTTAAAGCTGTTTGATGTGGTTAGAGGCCTCTTGTTGGATAGATTCTGGAATGTAAGTCAAATATTTCATGGTAAAATAGACTATTATTGCATGTGGAGGAATCTGTCAGATTAGAAAGACCAGCAGGTAGCCCTAATGGCATTCGTGTAGTGGAAGTCAATGCATTAGCATACAATGGCCAGTGCTTATACTGTTTAAAGATATCATATATTGATTATCATCAAAGATTGTTGGAAGGAGTGTAGCTACTTTCAAACAGCACCACTTGATGAGTGTGTAAGATCTAAAGAGTGCATTTGACTTGACTTTCATATATTTTGTGGTTAGTTTCAGTCACTTGTGCCAAAGCCAGAAGGATATTAAGAGTGACCCAGTGGCAGTTTTCCAAATCCAAACCACACTCGGGAATTTATCAGCTTGCCATGGTCAACAAAGTTCATGTTGTTTTTCGTCTCTGACAAATATGATTTAATGAGAAATGTTCAAGTCAAAGATTTTACACCCCCACCCAGATCATTTTCAAGAATTATGGCTGATGGTGCCCTTGAATGATTATTATTTATAATGTCAAACTGAAATGTTTAAATAGTGATAAAACTGTAATTCAAATAATATGTTTTACTGTATGGATGAATGTGTTGTTTGTTTTTTCGCTCATACTGTATGTCCTTTTATGTTTGTCTGAATGTATACTTTTTTATATGTGTGTGTTTGTGTACTTTTCGTGGTTTATATGGGACAATAATTAGTTTAATTACATGGGTATGACAGATGTATTACAGTTTGAAGTTGATTTATGAAGACACCTATGTCCCTGTAATTTAAAAGGTTTTAAAATCATAATAAAAATGCACCACATTTTCTGTAAGGGGTAGGGTTATGTTTGGGGTTGGTCTAGGGTGATCTATGGTTTGTGCAGTACAAAAACCACTATGTCTATGGAGAGTCCACATAAACCACAAAAACCAATGTGTGTGTGTGTTTCGGTGACACTTGAAAAGACTTGATATGTAACTTAAGGAAGGTGTCACATGTGTTTTCACTTAACTAAGGATAACCCTGGAAGACTTCATTATTACCATAGCAACCAGGTTAAAGAAATACAAACCGGATTCCAAAAAAGTTGGGACACTAAACAAATTGTGAATAAAAACTGAATGCAATGATGTGGAGAT
>JAUYWG010000059.1:11553221-11574705 GCA_034779775.1 Enteromius afrohamiltoni | reverse complement strand
GTGAGCTACGACTCCATGCTAACCCGCTGTTTGCTTACCTTGTATGTCTATTTGCCACTTACAGAGTCGCCGTGACCTTCATCAGATTCAGTCACTGAAGCCGCTCCTGGACCACCGTGGTGTACATCACCTGACCAAGGGCACATGCTGCGACCTTCAATCTGAAGAGCAGGGTCAGTCGTAGCGCGGAGTTCCTGCATTTTCGGTTCACTCTCATGCAGGAGCAGCAACACTTTAGCCTGGTAGACCTGGAGTGTTGCCAACACGTGCACGGCGGTGGCGGCCTGCCCAGCGGCATAGTAAGCCTTGTCCGTCAGAGCTGATGACAACTCACATGCCACGGACAGGAGACGCGGCTGGTCACAACAGACGGAGGCAGCTCACAAGCATAAGTGCACCGCAACCGCGTGCTCCACCTGAGGGATCGCCGCATACCCCCTGGCCGCACCGCCATAGAGAGTGGAGAGGGGCGAAGAGCCTGGGCGCAGGCGTGATGAGTAAGGGGCTCGCCATGATCTGGTAAGCTCTCCGTGAACCTCCAGGAAGAATGGCACTGGGAGAGAGCGCACTCGGCCCAGACATGCGGATCAAGAGGTGAGCAAACTCCCGCATCCAGAAACGGACGGCCGATTCAACATTCCAAAGAATGCATCACCAACTGTGGGAAAATTTGCTCTTTCTCCGGTTGCCCAGGGAAGACCTAACGTCGCAACTCTGTGCACTCAAAAATGTCTTTTCACTGGATGTGCAAGATGACTGGCACACAAGTCTTTAAAAAGGCTACCAGCCCGCAGGATTCGCTGACAGCCGCCCAGATAAAGCGCTCTCAGACGAGAGAGCAGGAAAGCAGGAACTCCTAAAATCAGGACTCCTCCTCGATCGTTCTCCAGAACTCGCAGAGGGGGTCTCCTGTAGTAGCATAGAACGGCGAAGGCTCTGAAGCGAAAATCTGCATGTGCATTCTGCTCATGCCCTCTTGCACCTGAGCGCAATCAAATGCACGCCAATATTCATTAGCCTTTTGCTCAAAGGCAATTGGTCTCTCTGGCGAGTTCCTATATGTAACGTTGAAGTGATTCGACTGAAATGGTAACTGCTAGGTATAACTGCTAGGTATAGGATAACAGTTAATAAAATAGCTCACCTCCAGTGACGTGACACTGCTCAGAGAAGGCCATTACCCTAAATATGAAAAAATAATTCTTCAGTTAAAAGCAAGCTCCACAAGTGTTGGGGCTTGTAGGCAACACTCATTTCTGAATATCTCCATGCTTTACAGAAAGAAAGAAAAAGGGCATTTCTATACACATCTATTTGAGGTCTTAGCCATAAAACCAACTCAAAAGCAGCATTTTATATTATTTCTATTTCCAATTACTGAAAGACAAAGAGCTAATTAACCTTAAACCTATAATCACGAAATGTACATTTGTATGTATTAAAATATATATGTATTAAACATATATAACATTTTAAATTGAAAAAACACTTGAAAACAAAAAGTGATTAAAACATCACATGGTTTAACCAATTAACTCTTAGTAAATAAAAATATCAGTGGCACCTAAATATCGGTTTTCAAAACCTGCTGAAAGCATGTTCTTAAAATATACTTTGGAATTTCCACACAAACATTTTTACGCTTACCTTTTTATCTTTATCCAGTGGCATTCTCTTTCTTCCCGGTTTCAGTAATCTCAGCGTGAAAATTCATATGTTGCTTGATCTCATGCGCTCCTCCATTACTTCTGTTACACACATTAGCGCACAGCTGCCCCCCACTGGTCAATTAATGTCATTAGTTTTGTTCTGGCTACCTGAATATTCTTAGTAAAACTTACTCATTGCAGCAAGTCATTTTACTCGCCAAAAATTACCTGCAACTTAATGAATCCTAGTAAGTATAACAACTAAGTTAAAGGTAACTAAGTATATAAAAGTAAGGTACACTATTGGATTTTATTATAAAGTGTTACCGCTAGTTTGTAACTAAACTTGTACTTACGTCGGTTGCACCAATTGTTTTTTAGGAAGGACGTAGGTGCAGAACCTGATTTTGCTGAGTTCAGCGTCTTCCTAGGACAACATCATTGTTGACCCTGGAACAACACAGTGAATAACCAATCAAATATGAAGAATGTGTTTATAGTTTTTGTGAAATTTGGGCTTACAATCAGTGTTTGGTGCTTGTACATCAGTGTCATCCATCTATCACTAAATCAATGAATATTAAAAGCAAAAAATATATATAAGAAACGCCATTTCTTATTCTATCTGACATGCGCAACACTGACCGATGTGGACAGGGGCGCGTTGTAGATGTGGTGTTGTAGACTTCTATATACGTGCACATCCAGTTTATTGTGGAGATCGCAGCGGAGCACATAGCCATCTTGTCTAGTGCGTACTTGTTTTTTGGGGGGTGGTGAAGGTGAAGGGGGGAATATAATGGGAACCTCTGGTAATGGCAACGGTGGGTCCATTATAAAGGAGAGCGGTGCAATATTCACATATTTTTCTCTCTCTTAATATGTACGTGAGTAAATGTCAGCAGCAGCAAACATGCCTAAAGGATTGAAGGTTGTCGGGTTAAAGCAGAGCATATTGATGCACTTCACTCAGTCTGCAATTTTACTCAAACCATTACTTCTGACCAGATGCTTTCGTAAATATTTAGTTTATACATAAATTTACACTAAGTGAATTAAGTGTAATGTTGCAATGAAAAATATTTAGCAGTGCGGAAGTTGTAGCTTAGTGCCTATTTATGTCAAAACTATTACGTCATAACAGCTGGCGTATGGCTGTGACAAAACAGACCAGAATTTAACTGCAATGTTTATTTACAGTAGAAGCAAGCTTAGGCAGGTAAATTCAGACCAGATGTTCATCATAACATAAAAGGAAGATAACTTAAACAGTCCTTGTTTTAGTATGATAGATGAAACGGAAAGATCCAATGGAAAATTACAAGCTATAAGTTAGGTAAGTGTCCAGATTTAATAAGAAGTACCACAGGAACTGGAAACAGCACTCCTGACCGAGACTGGGAAACTGGATCCACAGGAACTGGAAACAGCACTCCTGACCGAGACTGGGAAACTGGATCCACAGGAACTGGAAACAACACTCCTGGCTCCTTGCCGAATTCTGGAATAATACAGGCACTCTGTGAGGGAGCCCTTGAGAAGATTGGGCATTCTGGAGGACCACTAATCGTCTAAGCCACCTAGAAAAAAAAAGCTATTAGCTCTGAATCACCCAGCGAGGAAGTTTTTGCTTGCTTCATGAACTCTAACACAAATTTCATTGTTGACTGGCCATTCTGAGCAAGGGAGTATAGACAGTGTTAATTCTGGAGTGTTAGGACAAACTGAAACTGAAACAGATATTAGAATAAGATCGATGGTGAATGGTTGGTTATTGAGAAGGTTTTTGGTCGGCAGCCATGACAGGTAATAACTTAGATTCAGTGGTTATGATTAGAGCTGCAAACTGTATGGGGGTAAGTAACCATGACCCGTGATGGCTTGGGATCAGGAGACTTGTTGGGCAAGGACATACGATCAGCTGTAAAGTAGGGTGATGACTTAAGGTCAGCAGCCAATTTGCCTACAGTGAATGTTGGTTTATATACCAGAGGGCATAGTTGATATAGGTTTTCAATGTCCAACCCGATGGGCATAACGAGCCAGATCACTAACCTCCAAACTAATTTATCTAACTAAATATCCCACGCATAAAAGAAGAGCATAGCCTTTCATTAAATGAGATGAGATTTTGTGTTGGTCATCTTACATACCCTTTTTCACTATTTCCTTCATTAGTCCACTAATAGAGTCTACTATATGGAATGAAATAAGGGAGCAAATTTTGACACAGAGTGTTAAAAAATAATAATTAAAAAAATTACTTGGCCGGTTACCTGTTTAAAAGTACACTTTTGTACCTTATTTAGCTCTAAAGGATTTGTTGTAGGGCAATACAGGAATGAATAAGTGCACATAATTTCTACTAAGCTTTTGATTACCACACAATTAATGTCCCCTCAGTGAGCGCAAAAGGGTCAGTAAAATTAATGAATTGATGTAATTCAACTAAGTAAGTAAATAAATACCTACTGAATATGTTGTAGAAGCTAGAGGATGCAGTTCATACTAGAGCAAAACTACTTAAACCACTGATAAAAGGGACGCAAGGTGGCGTATATGGTCTTCCTCTAGCTTGTTTTATATTGAGCCACTGACATGAGGGCACATTTGCACAGGAAAGGTCGTTTTTTCATTTCAATTACAGTAAAATAAAGGAGGATTACTTTACTTTTCTCTTACGTTTTTTTTCTCTTTTGCATCTGCAACTATAAAAACAAAATTAAACAATCATTTTAAAATAGCACAAAACTGCTACTCGGCAGCTTGTTTATGACATTTTCAGCTTCACAGGGAAGCGAAACAACTTCAATCAGCAAGTGGTTAACACAAATGTATTTCGACAAAGCGTCCGCCAATTTTAAAAACGTACTATGATGAAGGCTTTGCTCATGAATACTTAATATGCCTTTCCGGAGAACACAGTCACATTAGGCGATTAATATTCATAAACCACGCCTTCAACAGCAGCATTACTTTAATTCGCTAGTTGACTAGCGCCCGCCTACCAACGTCTGTCTTTCAGCCAATCAATTTGGACAACTGCTACGTCATTAATATTCATAAGCTTACTCTTCACCATAGTACAAATCGCAAGCGGGTCCGCTTTACGTTTTGTCAGAGAGTAACTACGTAAGTGCGCACTCTACAAGGAAGCTGCAGTGTGCCAGCCCCCTCCTCAGACTAATGTTTATGTGCTTTGTCAGCTGTGTCTTGTCTCTTGCGCAAACTCTGGACTTCGAGCCCGAATCCATCAACCATTATCTTCTAACTATCTCAGGCCTTCTTATCACGCCGCGTCGCTCTTTTGACCAACCCCTTTCGGACCTTGAGCAGACCCAACTCGGTCCAGACTATTTTTCTTTTTTTCTTCTTTCCCCTCCCCCTCTAACTGTAAAACATGACATTAAATTCCAATAAAAACGAACCCGCTGTCATTCTGGAGCGCGTCAACAGCGCGCGAACGGCTCTCTCCGATCTCTACCTGGAACAGCTGCTGCAGAATAAACCCAAGTCAGACAAGGTAAGAGGATTCACTTAAACAAACCACTGATCTCACGATTAAAGAAAACCACGTTCCTTATTTCAGCGTTTACATTTGACAATCGGATGCTGACAGTGTTTATCGATAGTGTTTTATCAGTGTCACAGATATAAGACTTTCTCATAAGGGGTAAAGATGTTCTGGTCCAGACTGGTGCAGCCCGGTTTGAAATCAGCATCACATTGCCGCTTAGAATAACTTTCCTCATCATAACGTTAGGTATTTTGACCTGTTTAGGTAAAATTGTTTGCAACGCAACTAGAAGCAGTTTCACACGACTTGCTTGTAAAGAAACAGATTATCGAATATTATTTTGGAATGACGCATCGTGACGTCATTAGGGTAGTGGGGAACTCATTTCCGCAAAACGGTTCTTT
The DNA here is from genome assembly GCA_034779775.1 of Enteromius afrohamiltoni. Lineage (NCBI taxonomy): Eukaryota > Metazoa > Chordata > Actinopteri > Cypriniformes > Cyprinidae > Enteromius > Enteromius afrohamiltoni. Next base: position 11,569,135 of record JAUYWG010000059.1, on the reverse strand, counting down.
CGAACAGTTCTTTTAAGAACCGTATAATAAAAAAAAGATTCTGATTCTTTTATCAAATCTGTTCTAAAATCTATTACACTTTATTTTAACTTGTCCTAGTTACAGTGTAATTATACATTTAAGTACTAAGTCATATTAGTTAATAATATTATAATATTAGGTAATAATATTATAAAGTCATAGCCATTTTTCCGGTATTGTTATGCGTTTTATTTCTTGTGTTAAAGGGTAATTTCGTCCTATCAGTCAAATCCTCTGGAGAATCACCCAGACCTGTTAGTGAACCGGTTCTGAATCACTGACTCGTTTACGCAAGCGCTACATGCATTTGCATTTATTAGTGTTTCATTTAGTGTGGTGGTATTTTTTTCCGCTGATGTCATACTCAAATAGTTTGTCATTTCTAAATAAATGCTATGCAACTAAATGACTTACGGGTTGCTTAAGGACATCAGTTTATGTGTTAATTTAATCTTGTGTGTTTTTTCCCCCCTGACAATTGCAAGCATACTACTAGAGTATTATACTATAGGCCTAATTTAATAGCTGAAGTGATTTGAGTTTCATGAGTAGTTGGGTCTGGGGTCAGGAGAAACAAAATAGGCCTACCAGAAACTTTCAGTTAATCATTTTTCAAAAGAAACACTGACACAATCTCCACTGACATTCCTATAAAATGGTAGAGATAATAATCCCATCATGTAAAATTTAGCCTGGAAGCCTGTATGATAATACGAATTTAATTAGTCAAAGTAGTAATGTTTCAGATTCACATGTTGCATCATCATTATCAGTTTCTCTGCTCTTGTGTTACCAGCAGTACTTGGGACATTTCCAGTTGTGAAGTAACAAGGTTAATGATTATTTCTTGAGATAAACTCATTGATGAGGAGACAATAGTAGTCTGTAGCAAAGATAGGATTAGTGACAGGAGGAGTGATAGGCATGTTACCTTTGCTATGCCATAAGAAGTCATCTTCTTGGTGAAATGTGATGTTTATTTTCTTGATGGAGACCAAACGAAAAGCATGAACAAAACAAATCAGTGAATACAGATCTCTGCACTTCAGACAGAAATTGGCATCTGACATCTATGTCTCTCTAGCTAAAAAATGTTTCCCATATCCCGTTGATTTTATAAACATCTGCTCTAAACATCTTTATATGCTGGCATATACTCTCATTTTAACATATGTAACCATAGCCAATACATCTTTATATGCAAAATGGTTGATATTATAAATCAATCAATTTCAGTGTCCTGATACGATCTGCTTCCATTATCACACCAATCCGGTGCTAATATTGGACAATAACTTAATGACGGTCAATGTACTGTGAATTGGAAAGCCTATTACACTGAGGCCTTATCTAGGGATTTTCAGATTTGGGCCAGTAAGCTAACTAGCAACCTTCCAGAACAGCAACCACCTACGGTACAAACACAAAAATCACGAAGGCACTCAATTCACCGGACATCTAATTCGAATACTAAACCTACTACCTATACTAAAGATTTCAAGATCGCTGGGTGCTTCACTAGTTGATCTGAAAAGCCTCAACTTTCTATAAATAGAAGCTGTAATTTTCTCTGCAGATAAAGGGGGGAGTGGAGAACAGTTTAATGCTGCTTGCGTATAACACAGTGTCCCCGCATTGTGTTTGCTTTAGATAACAGGGCAAGAGATGCAGCTTCTCTGTTCACACATGGCTGATTATAAGCACAGCGATATATATTGTACATGCAGCAGTAAACCTTCAAAAAATAACATCACAAAAATCATACGATTTATATTGGTACCACTTTATATTAAGTGTCCTTAAAGACAATGTACTTATTGTGTTCGTATCGTATTGCAAAACAAAGATGCAATTACAAGTACAAAGACATAAATGTAGACAGTAAGTCGATTTTTATCCAATTGTTCATTTAAATGCAAGTACATACGGATGCCTAAAATAAAGCGTGACCCATTATATTTAATATCTTGTAGTCGCCTTCTCACCACATTTAGACCTGGGGGATAATATAGTTTATTGCATTGTACGCATTTTGTAATATTTAATGCAAGTAATATACAGTAGTCAACATTTGAAGTTGATCAAATTATTATATATAATATTATATGTAACAGATAAAAAAATAAATAAATAACTGTGGTAAAATCCATTTTTAAAACCGTGACAGAGATAATATGGTAAAATAAACCAAATTTCCAAGGCTGTATCCATGTCATGAATATTGAGGGTGACCAAACTTTTTTTTACAGTAAGAGTGTTATTTAAAGAAATGAAACTATTAGAATTTAGATGAATTTAAGAGAATAAATACAAAGAATCTGAAAAGTTATTTCAGGATTTCTATGGTAAAAATAAATATTAAATGTTTATCTTTTCTCTTACCACATAATCTTTTGCTGCCCAGCTTGAACATCAATCATGGAGGTGTTATATTAGCATATAACATGTGATTAATAGATTGTATTTATATTTGTTCTGTAGAGACGCGTTTAAATGTTTAATCACACAGTCCAGTCAATCAAAGCATGAAATAGCAGTGTAAATAAGGCCCTTTCAGGTTCATGGCTAGGAAGATAACACTTTTTAAACACACTAGGGTTGTTTTGACTTGTGCTGCTCAATGCAGTCCTCATAGATCAGGGGTGTGCTTTGTTCCCTAGGGTATGAGACTAGACTCAACATACTGCAGGTATCAGCAAGAGTCACTAAAGTGCACTGCGGTATCTCTTCACAGATCAGAGCTGTTTCCTCAGATGAAGAAAAAAAAAAAAAAACGTTAAAGTTTCAAACCGAGGTGTTTGAACATGATTAATGTTTTCAAATATTTACAGAACTGCCTTGGTTATTGCTTCAGTTCATTATTTTGTGTTCAACACAGAAAATCAGGTGAGAGATTCAACATCTTAAGCCATGCGGTGACACTTCCCTGAAATCAGAGGTGGTTTTTCTTTGTCCGAGTCACATGACAGTCCTGACTCAGTGAAACTCCAAAGTAGGAAGTGTATTTAAGGAGATCATGTCGCAGACTGTTATGTTACTGTTGGGAATCAGGATGTGTCAGGGCCTCCCACAGTTATAGAATTGACCGCATTCACACTGCAACCTTTTGTGAGTGTACAAATGAAGCACTTTTTTAGTCTGATATGGGATTTACTGCAGGAAGACATGACCTCCGCAATAGATTTAGTTATGCCAAAACTCGATTCTGCATTTGAAACGCACAGTTTCACTTTTCCCAGCTGAATGCTGATTTCACCACACCTTAGTCAGCATATTTCTCTGCATGGACACGCATTAGTAGGTTCTGTTTAGCTGACCCATGCAGTGATGTTTTATCAGCCCAATCGTGGCATGCAACCTTTGCTCAGGATGTTTGGCTGTTTCCTATAACATGTGACTTCCCTCTGATGAGGACAGTGCTGTCAGCAGTATTGAGCGAGTTCATTGGTGGCATATGGTTGATCTTCATCTGGCGACTCACTACATTGCATTTTTGCTAAACGTATATAGCAATATAAATGTAACAAATATTTATTTTTAGACTATTTTACTACAAAAAATCCATCCTAACATTGTTTTAAAGGGTTACTCCAACCCAAAATTAACATTTTGTCATTTTGTCACCCCCATGTCGTTCCAAACTCATGAAAGCTTTGTTCATCTTTGGAACGAATTTGAGATATTTCAGATGAAATACGGAGGGTTTTTGCCTGCCCCATTAACTGCCAAGTAAAATACACTGTCAAGGTCCAGAAAAGTATGAAAGACATCATCAAGACAGTCCATCTGCTATCAATGGTTCAATAAGAATTTTATGAAGCAACAAGAATACTTTCATGATGAAATAATCTTGAATATGAATACGAGGTTTGCACTTCTGCCTCTGGTCTTAATGTGTCCAGACAGATGCTATATTTAAACTGGATTGAATTACTTGTAAACACACGTCAGTAAGTGCGTTTCAGTAGGTGTGAGTAATTCCAGAGGAGAGAATCCATACGATGAGGAAACACAAAAACACTGATTTGATTACCTTAATGTAGTCACTTAGTCCTGGGACTTCCCATTTGCCCTGTTATCTCACTTACACTAATGGACTCAGTCTTAATACCCTTTTACCTTTACTCTCACTCTCCCTAACTGAAATGATTTGACTTCTTGAAATCATGAGCTGTACTTTTTCTCATATTATATAATGTGCACCGTCAATTTAGTTTGTTAAGCTGAATTTGTTTTCATTTGTATAGCGTGCTGTTTATGTTTATCATATCTTAATAGGTTTGTCCATTAGCTGCTAGTAGCAGATTAAAACTGGATGATAATACTGTTTTAATTTAGCGATGTAAACAGTAAAGCAAGTGAGGTTTGCTAAACTTCAGAAAGATGCCTCAGATGCTTCTCCAGATTAGGGATGAGCATTTTTGATCATATTTCATTTCGAGTAATCCACAGGTTTGATAAACGAGTACTCGATTAGTCGGGGGTGGAGTTTAAGCAACGGGCGGGGCGTTTCTGTCACAGTATACAATAAACATTTAAAAGAAATAACAGCGTGAGGTGAAGCTGAAGTGCTTTTTCCACATGACGCACTGTATATAAAATTAATCACATAGCCTGATGGGTTCGAGTAATCGATTAATCGAGTGCTTGTGCACATCCCTACTCCAGATGTGCATTACATCTGACTCGTTGATTCTGATTTTAGCTCGTCAGAAGGGCTGTAGTGCAGTTACAATGGAGAATTTTGGTTTTATTTAGTGTTACCATCATCAAATGTGTGCGATTCTATCCGCAACGACTTTGTGGAAATCTTAAAGATGAAAGAACTGTGTCGAATTTGCATGCTCTAACACTATCACAGACTAATGGATTTCATTTGTTAACCAGATTACAGAGAAAACTTGTTTTGAGGGATTTCAAAGAATGTTTTTCACTGCTGTTTCACATGAAAACTTTAGGTGTGTCGTGTTAAAACGGTGAAATGATTCATGGCTCAAGACAAACATGAGGTTTGTCTCATTCTTTGCTTTTAAAAACAACCCCTTTCAAAAGAACTGTTAGAAATTGCTTATGGTTTTGTACATGGCATTTGCAGTAATCCTTAGAGTTTGGTCATACGAGTCTAATGTTCTGTTTCTAATAACTTAAGATCCATTGTCAAACGAAAACTGGTTATAATGCATGTTGTTAAACAACCAAACGATAAAACCATGCTGGTATTTTTTCTAATAAATAAATTATTAAATGAGGAGTAGATATGGGGTAAACTCAACTTAGGGTTTGCATCCAAAAGCAGTGTTTGACTGCATTGGCCAGTTTAAAAAACATCTTTAATTGTGCAGTAAAAATGCAATGAATGGGACTTAGTTTTTTTTCTAATTTAGTTTTATTGTATTGTTTATTGCTCTGTAATGACACTCAGTGATGACTTTTTAGAGTATTTTAGAGGAAAACTTAAAAGGACAGCTCATCCCCATCAACATTCGTTCACCTTTATGCTGTTCTAAACCGTAAGGAACACAGTTATTTTGAGAAATGTTTCAGTGCACAGCTTATCCTGATTGACCAGTTTTCATACATAGTGGATTTCACAATGTAGGAAAAAAGCATACTTCATCATGAGATCTAGCTCACACCAGATTGTGCTGATCAGTAAAACCTGGCATCAACCCATCATGTTAGTCATCGCGTCATCAAACTCAGAGCTGAGGTCTAAAGTCCGGGTCATGTAATAGTAGTAATGTGGTGTAAACTTTGTCCTGAGCATTCATGCATTGTCATTTGCTGAACATCAAGACGTGTACGTAAGTTTTCTGTGATGATCACTACTTGGAGGAAGACGTAACGTGTGTGTGGGGAGTGGGGAGAGAAACGACGTAATTTATAATACGTTTATTTGATTCACAGCTGCTCCATATAGTGTTTTGACCTCGACAACCCAACTAGGCTAGCCTACATTTTACCGCAAACTTAGTTAACTTTCTAAAGAAGGCGCAATCGCGTTTGCTAAGGGTCGGGACGTACAGTAACATCAACACACTGAAACTATTGTATTCAGAATATAAAATATATATTTATAGCACTTTTTAATCTGTGATTGCGTGTTAAAAGTGTTCACGATATACCAACCTTTTGCCAGCCGTCTTCTTTCCACAGATGTGATGTGCAGGGAGGGGAGGGACTGTGTGTGAGAGGGAGAGACGATGAAGAGAGAGCAGGGAAAGGAAATGCAGTTGAACTAATTCACTGCGTGTTTTAAATAGCGTACAAAAGAATAACGAAACGCAATATGTGGCGGTCGGTATTGATTTTTATTATTTTTTTGGTCCGTGTTGAATCTAATAATGTCAGAATTTAATCTGTGTGTGGGAAACACTGCTAGGCCTGAACAATAATTATAGCATGACAGTAGTTGCACTGAAATCAACAAGATATGTTGTCTAACTCTGTGGAGAAAATATGTAACTACATCCATTATTGTATACAGTAGTGTACGGTAACACTTTATTTTAAGGTGTCATAATAAAGAGTAATTACCTAATTTGGTACTTAGTAGTAGCCATTGTGGTTACATGAGAAAAAAAAAGTACTTACGGTTATGGAATAGCCTGTAATTACAGTTTTTAATTATGTAGATGTACATATATGTAACAGTAGCTGCTTGTTATATCTACATAATTACAAAACTGTAAGTAAAAATGTTCCATAACTTAAACAATCAAAGTAAACAAAGGAAATTTAGTTAAAAAGTACAATGGCTACTATTGACTATTCTCATCAGATTCACTCTTTCTCCTCAATAGCCTCTCAATTTAACATATTATTAAACAGAGCAAAATAAAAGGTACCATTACTACTTTCTGAGGTCGTTTGTTTAGTCATGTCAGTTGAAATCAAGCCCCCTCATCAGACAACATAACCATGCCAACCAGTCCCCAGCATTGCAGGATTTAATGAAGTGTTAAGGGACAACCGTTTAATCGTTAACCCAGGACAGATGTCCACACAGTCTCTTTAATTCGAATCCTTCCTCGCGGCATTTTATTTTACACCTACAGACAAAAAAAGTTAAATATTTACAAAATCATACACGATTCCTCTCTAATATCTAGTGTGAGATATATGGATTCAGCTAATACAAAACTAATTCATGTAATACAATTAATGTGCTCCCTGTCTGCATTCTCAGGCTGTTATGCAGACGTACGACAGTAAAGGACAGGAAGTCTTCTCAAACGGCAGCACCGGTCATATGAACGGCAAAGACGCAAGCAGGATGCGAGAAATAGCCTTCGAGAAGAACCCCTCTGAGCCACTGGTATATACTTTACTTTTTGTTTCATTTAGGGCCGGTTTCCCGGATAGGGATTAGATTAAGCCAGGACTAGACCTTTGCTAATTTAGGACATTTAAGAATTTTTAGAAACATGTCTTACAAAAATGCATTCTCTGTGAGCATTTTAAGACCAAACAATGGCAATGATGTATTTTAAGATATCGCCTTTTCCAGTTTAGACAGCTCTTCACATTTATTTTGATCTGGGACTAGTCTAAAAACCCTGTTCGGGAAACTGCTGCTTAATGTATCAAAATCTGACTAATTCAAATACTTTTTTAACATACAAAGAGTTAAATGGAGTCCAAACACATCCAAACACTTTAAAGTATGTCTGATTTACTTAAGAAGACATCTCACTTTTTGTGTTTTGTGGCTGTTCAGGGTGTAACTCTTAAGCTGAATGAAAGGCAGAGGTGTACAGTAGCCAGAATACTGCATGGAGGGATGATACACAGACAAGGTACGGTGTATTCATGGTTTGTTTGTGAATAATAATAATCAACTTCCATACAAAAAATGAACGACCGCTAAAGACAGACCTTTTATTCATTTTTTAACAGGTTCTTTACATGAAGGTGATGAAATCGCAGAGATTAATGGGAAAAGTGTTGCTAATCAAAGTGTAGACCAGCTACAGAAGATTCTGGTGGGTTGTGTTCTCATTTGTGCACACTAGTACTTTAGCAAACCTTTAAAAATGACCAGTTATGAACTGAACTGTAACATTTGTGGACATTTAATTGAATGTATAAACATGTTTAAAACGTATCTTAAATGTAATTAGATTAGAGTTGAGACATCCATGCATTGAAAAGCATCCATTAATTGTCTAAAATATGCATTAATGCCGTTATATGTGTCATTACACTTTTCAGCACAAATAGTAGCATGCTAATTAGAATTTGGCATGAAGAAAAAGCTTCAGTTCAAGTTTCTGTCATATGACTGCTTTATTAAAAGCTGAACTTTGAATTCTGGGTAGCTTGATGTTTCTGTTTCTGAGCACTGGCACAGTTTTTAAGAGGAATTAACACTTCGAGATGTTTCTGTTGCTTTTGATTTAATGTTGCTGGACGCTGTTCAATATTACAGAAAGACACAAATGGTGTTGTCACATTGAAAGTCATCCCCAATCAGCAAAGTCGCCCCATGCCATGCGAGGTGAGTAAAAAATAACAATAATTGCAGTTTCTTGCTTTTATTTTTATTTATCAGTCTACTCAACTCGCTTTTTTCCCCCTTTGATCAGTAAATACACACTTAAATGTGATTGTATGACTTCTTTCTTTGTCTGTCTATCCTGTATTCTTGGTTAAATTAAGGTTTGGTGTTTATCATGGGAATGGGAAACTGATTGAAAGACACAGGTGACTATATAAACAATCAGTAGCAGACTACTTACTGTACTTTTCTCATTAGATGAAGTAACTACAAACTTTCTTCTGCCATCTGCCGGTCACACAGCATCAAACTGAACTGCAGTCGATTGAAACGTGTTTGATGTCGTGTTGAGTGATGGCAGTCTTCATTCACCACATACAAGCAACCATCGTGTTGCTGTAAAGTGTGAACATGTAGCTCCATCTAGAGCTTTTCTTATCATTTTAGCCTGTAACTAGCTATAATATCTAACTAGCTGTAGATATTTCACTAATCCATCTATCAAACATTCTATTATTTAAAATAATAGTTTAAGCAAAAATCAATGTGTATTTATTTATTTTTAAAAAGTTAAAGCTTCTACAGTAAGTAAGTTTCACCAAGTTCCCCTGGGAAAATGAAACCTATCCCTAAATTTAGTAAGTAATGATTGGCTGGTAAGTCATCTTTACAATGGTTTGAGGGAGTAATATGTTTTAAATGTTTTTGCAGACGTATATGAGAGCACAGTTTGACTACGACCCTGTCAAAGATGAACTCATCCCGTGTAAAGAAGCCGGCTTGAAATTCCAAACTGGTGACATCATTCAAATTATCAATAAGAAGGATCCAAACTGGTGGCAAGGAAAGGTGGACAACTCCTCCACAGACTTTGCAGGACTCCTCCCTTCTCCAGAACTTCAGGAATGGTACATTCTGACATGCGTTCATCTTTTTATTTATATATATTTGATGACAGATTGACTTAGAGTCTTTCACAACGTAAACATTTGATTTTTTCAGGCGAGTAGCAAGCAAAAGCAAAGCAACACGGGAAGGCAGTCAGTCCTGCAGTCCATTTGGCAAAAAGAAGAAATGCAAAGACAAATACCTTGCCAAACACAGCTCAAGTAAGTAAAGCTCACCTCTGTAGCTATTCTAAGGCCTGTTTTACAATAACAATTGTAGAATAGACTTACATACATACAAATACTTCAGGAATATGTTCACTTCCATGTAGATTCATTAATTTTTGAATGTAAAAGTGACGCTTCAACCAATGAAATGGTTGTTTTGGGATGCAATAATGACAACTCACAATAGCCAGTTTATGGCTGTAATAAATGAAACAAAACTCTTAGGGCCGGTTTCCCGGATAGTCAGGACTAGACCTTTGCTAATTTTTAGAAACATGTCTGACAAAAATGCATTCTCTGTGAGCATTTTAAGACCAAACAATGACAATCATGTATTTTAAGTTATCTCAGTGCAAGCTTTTTCCAGTTTAGACAGCTCTTAACATTTATTTTAATGTAGGACTAGTCTTAAACCCTGTTCGGGAAACTGCTCCTAAATTGTAGAAGCAGACATTAGACGGGTCCTCTTGTTGTGTATTAATCAAATACTTTTTGTTTCTTCCATAGTCTTTGATCAGCTCGATGTAATATCCTATGAGGAGGTAGTGAGACTGCCTGCATTCAACAGAAAAACGCTGGTTCTCATTGGTAAGCATCATCATAGCTATCTTAGGCACAGCTCAGACCAGCAGGGAATGTTTAGGAATGGAGGACTGGTAAGAGTGCAGATCATCATGGACGTCACAGACGTTTCCAAACACTGCGAACCCAGCCAAAGTATTGGTCACACTTTAGTTTGGTGACCAATTCTCACTGTAACCATTAATTGCAACTTTTGCTCCCTCTCTATTAATAGTAAATAAGGTAGTTGTTAAGTTTAGGAATTTTTTTTTTTCTAAAATATGGCCATGCAGAATAAAAATATGTGCTTTATAGTTACCAAAAAAAACAATTGTTAGTAATATGCATGCTAATAAGCAACTAGTTACTAATAGGAATATTATTGCTTCTGAAAACATTAGGAAGGGATGCCAGATCACAAAGGTGATGTAAATATTTAATTTGAAGTTTACAGGCTGAAATGTGTTATTTGTTGTTTAAAGGTGCACCTGGAGTTGGAAGGAGCCATATTAAAAATACACTTTTGAGTAAATATCCTGAAAAGTTTGCTTACCCAGCACCACGTATGTACTGCCCAGCTGAATGCCTTCTCTTATTCATTTCTTCACTACTGTTTTTGAGAGTCAAACTGAATTGTATAGTCTTAAATCCATGTATACAATTAGCCAAAATATTAACATTTTGTCATTATTCATAACCCCCCCGCAGCTGTAAAAAAAACCCCACAACTATCATTTTTTATTCCTATTATTGAATGCTTAAAAAAATGCTTGTTTTCATTTTCCACTTAGATTATATTATCATCCTTTAAACAAGTTACATGTACTTGCATAAGATATTAAGACTATAAGATATTGTTTTAAGATTTATTTGAGATAAATATATAAAATCAATTATAAAAACCATAATTTGTTTCATTATAGACACCACTAGACCCCAGAAGAAAGACGAGGAGAATGGCAAAGAATATTACTTTGTTTCCAATGATGAAATGACCAAATGTATAATCGGGAATGAGCTACTCGAATACGGCAGTTACCAGGGACACATGTTCGGGACAAAGATGGAAACTGTCCACAAGATTCACGAGCAAGGGAAAATCGCTGTGCTGGATGTGGAACCACAGGTTCGAGTCATCCGTTAATCTAATCAAAATAGCATTTGATCCCTAGCATTATATAGATAGATTTAAAAATTGTTTTTGTTTTTTTCTTCCAGACGCTGAAAGTGCTCAGAACAGCAGAGTTTGCTCCTCTCGTGATATTCATTGCTCCTACAAACACTGCTAATCAGGTTAGAAACTGATTCATTTATTCTTTAAGCCCCAGAGCCCGAAGGATATAACACAAGAATCTTCATTTTTATGCTCAAAAGATTTGTAATCGAAGTTTCCGTTCTACTTTTCAGTCGGAGGCGGTGCAGAACATCCAGAAAGAATCGGACACCATCCTTAGCGCATACCGACACTTTTTCGATGAAATGCTCGTCAACAACGATGTAGATGAGAGCGTTAAGGGTGTGGAGGAGGCCATCAAGAGAGCCTCCTCAACCCCACAGTGGGTGCCCATCTCCTGGGTGTACTAAACACCCAGTCCTTTTCTCCAAAAATCCGCACACACACAGGGTGCCCTGCCTAATACAGTGCTTATCGAGACAGTTTGCACATGAATAAGTGTTTTATAGAATGTTTGGCAAAAAAGCAATAAGTTTGTTTTTTTTGTTTAATATGTGAATGATTTTCAAATGACAGAGCGCTATAGCATTAAGCGATGACTTTGTTAGCGATGCAAAAAGGACCTCTACTGTGATTTAATGTACCACTCAGTTCATTAAGGTCTGTTGGTTTTCGATCTTCCCTGAAGTTTCAGTGTTTTTTTTTTTGTAACGTGCCATGTTGTTCTTTTACATAAAGAAACAATTACATTATCGGTCAATGTTTGAAAGCAGGTTTGTCGTGTCCTGAAATGTTCTTCGTAATGATATATGGATTTACCTCAAGTCGTAATGTAAGGCACTTTTAAAAGAACTGAATAAACCTCTCCCTACACTCCAACTGTGGCTCTGTGTGTTAAAACTGCTACAGCTTTTTCACGTTTTAGCGCTGGTGTCTGTGAGGAACATTTCAGCAGTTTCAGCTCTTTTCATGGTTTTATGGAGTTGTTTTTTGTGTAAACACTGTCTGTTGTTCTTGTGGTTGAAACACCAAACAATCTGGCTGATAAGGTTACAGATGTTAGCGCTAAGATAAAAAGATGGTACATACACATTTCATATTAACCGTTTAACCAATCATCAAAATGGACACTCATATAGATGAAACAAGCTGAATTCTGGCCTCAATACATTTTCACTGATAATGATAACTGAAGTATGAGAAGCAGATCCACACATAAATTGTAATGTTCTTTAAGCAGTTTAAGATCATGGGGAACTTCATCTAAAATACACAGTGGTAATAAACATTACATTATAAGATACTCATACACAATAAGCAAATGTGGCCAAAACAGATCTTTCTCTTGCATTCAGATTAACTGGGGCGTTTGTCAATTGTTATAATCATACATACATACACGTTAGTGTTAGCATGTTGCTAAATTCATTATCTTTTAGGAAATGTTTTGTAAAATGGCTTTGCATTACATTTCGGTTGAAATTTGGGAAGAAAACTTTACTTGTTGGAATATACTTACTTATTGTATTTTTACAAGTACATCGTTGTTTTGTTTTTTTATTGCTTTCTTCTTTTTTTCATTATTTTACAATACCTAACCATCATAGTAGATTATAAGAGTCTCTACTGACCACTTGTGGGGGAAAATAGACAAACAATTGCATTTAGCATTTTATGATTATTGCCACTAGAGGGCCCTGTAGGATCTCTATTGAAATCTACAGTGAATACAAAAAAGTTTTAATACTGCATTCTAGCTTCACTGTATAATAAAGATACATTTATGGACGTTTCCAGGAGTCTGTGCTTCACACATTACATATTATTGTCTAGTTCTCTTATTTATTAAAAAATATATATAGTGCTGTTCAGTGTCACATAGTCAAAACAGGAAATAACATACAAAAGTGGGAGCATCAGCATCTTTTGAGAGCTAAAGACGTTCTTACAGGTGTTTTTACAGGAGAGATTTAAAAACAGAATGAAGGAGCAGCGCAGAAAAGGCTCCGTCAACATTTATAAGTAGTTTTTGATGACCTCTCTTACGTCTCTGGTAGAGATGAAACATTTCAGAGAGATACCCTAACAAGGAAATTGTTTAAATCATACAAATTTATACACAAATATGAGAATTTTAAAATGAATCCTATGTGAACTGGAAGCCAACGAAGTGCTTGTAAAAAAAGGGAGTGGCATGATCGTACTTAGTTTGGTTTTGTTTCTTCCAAGCATGAAATTATTCATTTTAGAAAGAAGACAGTATGATATTTAATGTATGATATTTTGTTTTAAATTAATTAGAATTTAATTTGAATATGTATTGTATAGCAAGCTAATATTTTAAAGTTTTATCAATCTATATGTTTAAAAATCATTTTTATTTATTGCTGTGAATATTATGTAAAATAAATACTTGTCTTGTTTTGCATGCATTAGTATGATGTGATATCTCCTGCCACTCTGCTCATTAAAGGGGTCATACAAAGGCAATTTTCCACAAGCTAATGTTATTCTTTAGGACCTTAATGGAAAGTTTGTAATATAGATGGCCTTACATTTTCTCAAAGATAGTGTAAAAAAACCGCTGTCAAAAACAGCCCTTTAGAAATCACTCTGTTCTGTGTACTTCCCCTTTAAATCTTCAAGAGCTCAGCTGTCCCGCCCCTCTTTTTACGAGGCGCTCTCGGGGGATCTTTTTTTTAGCCGTATTCATAGTGAAACTTCCTAATTGGCACATTATTAGGAAAGGTGATTTGCAAAGATTCATTAAAAGACATTATACTCACTGCTTCTGTAGGCTCACTCAGTTCAGTCTGTGTGACCCACTGCTGTCAATCAACTATTGTAGGAGTGGCCTCTGTCTGTGTGACGTCACACCGACATGCATTTGAGAATGGCTTGATTTCAGAAATGGCAACTTACTCTTTTTTTAATTTAATAAAAATTCTTGTGGATCTTTATTATTGTATGGTGGTTGTGTACACACACACTCCCAACACACATTTCAGTCCAAACAGCTTGAAAACCTTTAAGAGATTGTGTGTTTGAAGCATGTTGTTGGTCAGTGGTCAGTATGATAAAGTGGATTTTGCTTAAAAGAACACATCTTTTTAGCAGTATCAGCATCTGTCACTTCACACATTAATATCACTCATACGTCATGTATTCAGAGCATATACTATGAGTTTCTGTATATTTCCTTCTACAGTTTTAAAGCACCCGAAGTAAGCCCGTTTTGTCACAAACTACTCTGATAGATCTATGATGCTTCTTTTAAACGATTATATGGGCCAGAATTACTAAACAGGGCGAATCAGAGATTGTAATTCCATAAAACGGTTAACGTACTAACATTAAACTAATATGACCTTATTTTTAAGTGTTACCGACACATCAGTTTTGTTCTCTTCCTAGTTTCTTTCCTCTTGTAAATAAACAGCATTTTAGTTCCACTGAAACAAGTCTTTAATAAAAAAAAAACTAGGCTACTTGAAAACATCTGAATCACAATTACAATTGAAATCAATAAAGAATGAATGTTGAAGCATAGGCTAAATGTAAAACATTTGTACCTTTGCAGAAGTATGAAAATGCTTAGGCCAAGTCACATAAAATTATATATACAGACGTTTTGTATAATTTATAATGGGCAATATGTGTATAATATGGTGTGTTTACAATGTAGGAAATGCATACTTGGTTGATGTTAATGTAGTGCTCGTTTTGTCCTGTGTGAGCGCTGAATTTCAAAGCTGTCTGACTGACATCACAGGAAGCTCCAAGACAAATCTGATCTTATGAGGGCTGTGGCTTTGCACTTATCTATCTATATATTTAATTTTATGTAGACAGTTTGCTGTGTGAATAGTGTCTGTTTTGGGATCATCGCTATTTTTAAGCTCTCTGAGGATGGCGGAGCCAAGTGGGCGATATCAGCAGGTGAGTTGAACTCTTGGCACGGTTATTTGTAAAGCAAACGGGGGGCAGGCGCCTCCACTGCGGGGAGTGTTGTTGGGAAACACCGAGGCTCTAACAGGATGCGGGCCGCAGTATTTTGAAACGAATAACGTCCATTTAAATGATAGCGGCATGACATAACACTTACATTGCGAACCCCTGTGAACATTTAGCGTTTAACCAGTTCGTTATGATGGTTATAATGGTTGCTAACGCAGTTGTTTCTTGCTTACGTCAAAGTTTTCATTCACACAATGTAAATTACGTTACTATTTTACAGTAGCCATGCAAGGAAAGTTAACTTCATGCAGTCATATTGCAGATATTTATGAAGCCAGAAACGGGCTTGTTTATTAAATTGACAAATAAAAAGATCTGGTTAGAGCTCTGAGCTGACGCTAAGTAACGTTAGAGGCCATTGTAATGTAATATCACACCACAGCAGACATGTTGGCAAAAAGTATTTGTGTTTTATTTATTTTTAAGAAGCATCCTACTCAGTGACATATAAAGTTATTGTACTAAGGTTTATATGGTACAGTTCTGAAATCAGAGATGGTAATACCATTGTACTTTTAACTACTGT
>JAUYWG010000059.1:11540967-11553121 GCA_034779775.1 Enteromius afrohamiltoni | reverse complement strand
AAAGTTATTGTACTAAGGTTTATATGGTACAGTTCTGAAATCAGAGATGGTAATACCATTGTACTTTTAACTACTGTAGATTGTAGAATTGCATGTCTAAGCTACTTCCACAACTGTTTCTGTTATATAACCACGATTCCGGACATAACGTCTTATAAACTATGATATCACAATGGTGAATATCCATAAAATGTTAAAATGCTCCGGAAAAGAATGTTACCATTGATGAAATCAATGTACATATAACTATTGTACCTGTAGTTCTGATATTAAACCTGAAATAAAAGTCTGTTTGGTTTAGTTGCTGTTGTTTACATGATTATAAAATAACAGAAGAAATTCAGTTTCAGCTTATATTGTAAATAAGTGAGATTTGTGTGTTGATAAAGCAACTTGCCTAAAATGGTTTCCATTGTGTGGCTGTTCACTTTTTTATTTGGTGAATAAAACATGAATAAAGTTTTTCCACTGATGTTACTTTATATAATGTGAATACTTCTGGTCGTCATTAATAAAGTGCAGTTAAGTGGTAAAGATGGACCGTGAGTGTTTAGTGCGTGGGTATGTGATGAGTGTATGGAAAGTCATGTGAGTTTAAACTTAGAGTTGTACTCGTGAGGGAATCACATTGTCATGGTGTGCATTTTTACTGTGTATTTACACTGACAGCACTGGTGTTTAAACTCAACACACTCAAATCGGGTTTTACTTGTACCAGATCATTTCATTTTTCCAGTTGCCTTTGACAGAGTTTGACCATGTAAAATTTGGGAGGAAGATTGTTATACAGCTGATGGATTCTCTTGTTTCACCAGCTGCCCAATGAAGAGGAGCCAGAGGACGGAGCTCAGGTGGCCAGTGATCCTCCGCCCCCATACAGTAGTATATCAGCTGACAGCGCCGGTATGCAACATTTATAGGGCCCATAAAAAAAAAAAAAGTTTCTTTGCTTAGTTTTCCATTTTAACTCTGAGTTGTGTTTATTGCAATACATTTTCCCCCACTCTTCTCAGCATATTTTGATTACAAAGATGATGCAGCGTTTCCCAAGCCCCCATCTTACAATGTGGCCACATCTCTACCATCGTACGATGAGGCAGAGCGAACCAAAGCAGAGGCTACTATACCACTGGTGTCAGGCCGAGTAAGTACCGCAAATCTCAGCCACTAATTCCAACCAGCTCTGGAACAAATAGAAGAAAAAAAAAAACCATGCTGTTTTAATGTGATGTTTCCCCTGTTCACTGCTCTGTTTCTCTGCCACACACTGCTTGCGTACAGTACAGGGAACGTCTGGACACATTCGATGACGTAACTCGCTGTGCGCTGGAGGTACAATAACAGAGTGTGTGAGACTGTAAAGTGTGGTGGAGGTCGTATCTGACTAGGAAGACCCCAGGGCCCTGTTTTTCTGGCTTGAAAGGGTTACAATATAGGTGTATTTATTTTTTATGTAATTTGCTGCACAGAAAAATATCACCATTAACAGCAAGCATTGCGTGTTTTTAGCATTTGGAGAACAGCACTGATTTGGTGCTTTTCAGGCCATGAAATGTTGTCCCTGGTGTCTTAGGTTTTAGACGTGATGATCGTTATGTGCTACAGAGTTTCTGAAACATTTTTCTTGAGGATATTTTGCTATGTGAATTCTATTTATGTGTCTGTGGAAATGTTTAATAATTTGACAAAATCATCTGTACATCTAAAATTCAGAACACTTTTTGAAGGAACTTCAAAAATGTTTGATGAAAGTGGAATGATGATTCCTTTGAGACCTTGCTGCAGTATTAAACAATATTATAACCTCATTAGTTATATATTAATTATTTTAACACTTCATTTTACAGTTACACCAATTAGTTGCGCTTTAGCATGCATATTACTGCAATATTTGCCATTAGTGCTAGTTAAGTACATATTAATGCCTTATTCTACATCCCTAATCTCACCCAATACGTAAACCTAACAACAACCGCAGTAACTATTAATAAGAAGAAAATAAAACATTTATTGAGGAGAAAAGTCGTAGTTAATAGTTAACAAGTGTTACGTATTTTAAATTATACCATTCTTTTTAAAGTATTGACTTGATTTGTTTGAGAATTGTTTTTCAAGCAGTGCTTTAATAGGCATTGTGTCGTATGTGGAACCATGTTTAGTTTTGCTAAATGACAATTTGCACCTTTAGACATCTGCACTGTTAAAGTGCGGGTTATATGTTTGTCTGTTTTTTAAATATCATATTTGCAGTTTGTAATGTAGCTGTTCTTTTAATGTAAACAGCCTGCAAAGTTATGAATCCAAAAAGTGCATGATTAAGAAAGATATTGTCTCTCGAAACAAAGAGTTGTCATTTTCAAATCTTGGTTTCATTTTCAAATCTTCTGCCTGTTACTGATGTACGTCACTAGGTAACACATTTGCATAATCTCCGCCTCCCTGTGCAATCTGACCTGCCCCCAAACACTTCTGCTAGTCTTTATGCTAGTTTACATCATGTCAAGAAGGCTCTGTGAAAGCAAGTGTGTGTAAAGAATCAGTGGTTAAACTTCATGTTTTCCACAATACCAAAGCAGTACAACATGAACCTTTTGTTGTGCGTCAATGACTGTTTTTCCAATCTTGGAGAGTTCAACGCGGGATTTGCTAAATGTTTATCCATGAAAGATAACTCAATACCTTCTTTATTTGGACCAACAAGTTTACAACATTTTCTGTAAAGTAATCGCATAGGCTGACATCGCAATTGCGATATGATTAATCGTGCTGCACTATTAACTACTCTTTAACCCTCTATAATGTTCATCTTTACATTGCACACATGCAGCCAAATATCATTGGTAGCTACCATCTGTTCTTATAACACCTTGGTTGTCAAACTAAAACTACTTCAACTTAAAAATATCTTGAAATCTCGAGATTATTCTGTTGCTTACCCTCCAGCAGTGAACCCTATAATGTGTCTTTTTTTTAAAGACAACCTATGAAAACATGTCTGATAGGGTTGAACGAACCCCACGCCAGATTCAGTTTTGAAAATGTATTTTTGTGGTTTCATTGTTAAACCTCCAAGTATCCCAATGCTAGACCCATGTAATGTCTACATTTAAACTTATGTTGTTTTAAAATCAGCAAAAAATCCAAAGAAATGTCTCTACCAAATACTTTTCATGTTGATGGTTTGAAGCCTTTGGGTACTTTCACACAATCGCTTTTGGTTCACACTAGCTTAGTTCAATTTGTACCAGTTTCCAATCTTGGGTGTGGAAAAAGTAGTCCGGTTTTAAAAGCTGGTCTGGGGTATGGTTCATGTGAATTCCCTTCAGCAGAAATTCAGCAGCTTACTGTTTGAAAGCAAAAGTTAAACGGCAAAATTAAAAATGACGGAAAAAAACCAAAGCAAAGTAAACAATGTTAACTGATTGAATTGTTGCATTAAACAGCACACACATCCTTTAATTATAATTCTGACCAAGCAATCAAACCAAGTGTAAAAGCACCATGAAGCTATTTGTCTGCCAAGTCCGCTTTTAAAATGTTGCTTTATTATTACGTGTTTGTATGTATGTTTCTGTGAATTATACGAGGCCCAATGCATCCACACACACTCTTCTACCATTATCGCAATCTCTTGGTTTTCCACATTTAAAGGGGTTGTGGCATGATATTTATTTTTTTATAAATATATATTTTAAATTATGTACCTTAATGACCACTTATGACATTTGTGTAGTGCTTTGTAAAAATTTTTCAAATGTGTTCAACCCTCATTCTGATCCTCTGTCTGAAATGATTTGCTATTAAAGAGCGGGTTTGTCACTTTAATGGTTCACTAATGTCGTTGCATAGGGAATCTTATCAGTGTCCATGAACGCATTATCGATTTAGAGCCATCATTAATAGACAGTCAAGTGCTCCAAACAAACATCTAATACTCCAGACACCATCCACTCGTTCTTGATGCTGGGGTCCTTCACATGGAAAATTTCAGGACCCCTTTAAACGAACCCATGATTTCTGTCTCCGTTACACATTTAGAGTTGATGGACATCTCTGTCTCTATATATTTTTCCTGCAGGATGATGACTTTGTGGCCAGAGATGACTTTGAGGATGCTGACCAGCTGCAGATAGGCAATGACGGCATTTTCATGTTGACGTGTTTCAGTAAGTGTTTTCAGGAAAGACAGAGGGTCTTTGCACACACGTGTTTCTTTTATCTACCTCCCATTAAAACGGGACTTTCCAAACATAAGTTAAGTATGTTACCAACCAAATAAAAAAAAAAAAAAGAAAGGGGGAAAAGTAACCGAAAGAAAATGCTGGTGATGAGGGTCAAGTTTGTGTGTTTTTGAATGGGAATAAACAGTTCTTTTGAAAATCTTATATTTCAATGTTAAAATCAAATTTTTCCTCAGTGGCATTCCTCTTCAACTGGATTGGCTTTTTTCTGTCATTCTGCCTTACAACCTCAGCAGCTGGGCGTTACGGCGCCATATCTGGTTTTGGTTTGTCCCTCATCAAATGGATTCTCATTGTACGGGTATGCTTCCACCTAGAATCCGCAGCTAATTTTACACATTATGATTTATTTAGATAGTATATCTATTGGTTAACCATTTTGGCTTGGCTGGCTTAGTGAGAACATTGCAGAAGCACATTACCCCACATTAGTAATCACCACAACAAATCTGACTAAATGATTCGAACTTGCTGTAGTGTAATGTGTTTTCTTCATGACATTACACGCCTGGACATGATCAGTGCTTTATCTGTGCAGCTCTTTCTTACTCGTCCTCTCTCTTTTCATTCTCAGTTTTCAACTTATTTCCCTGCTTACTTTGATGGACAGTACTGGTTATGGTGGGTGTTTCTGGTGCTTGGTAAGTATGAGTCCACAGAACACAAATTAAATGTTTTGCTTGTAAAACAGTCTTATGATAAGTAGATTGTTAAACACAGTTTGATGTTTATCAAGTATAATGACATTCTTCATTTGATGCATTTTTATGCAATAAAACGAAGTTTGCATTGTCAGCCCAGTTAAAAGTCCATTTGAAGCGAGAGAACTGAAATGAGTTTTTATGACCTACAGGTATCCTGCTCTTCCTCAGAGGCTTTATTAACTACGCCAAGATCCGAAAAATGGCAGACTCCGTTTCTACACTTCCGCGGACCAGAGTTCTCTTCATTTATTAAAGGTTAATATTTCTGAGTCTCTTTAATATGAAGGCAAAGCTATTTTGTGTTTAGTAAATTAAGTTCTAAAACTTTTTTGCCTTCAATTGATGGTTATAATCATATTATCATTCCCTTGTGAACAACCCCTTTCTAAATGTTTAAAGGCAGCTGTATATTTTTTTATGTTTCAGAAAATCTATTTAAACGTATGCAAGGTTATGCACACCCTCGTTTCAGGATCCATTGTATTAAATAACTCGTGTTTGACTGCTTTATTTCTATAAGTATTTAGATATTCGTATTAGCATAGAAAGTTTAACATCTGAGACAAACTAAAAAAAGTTCATAGGATTTGATGAACACTAATGGAATAAGGCACCAGCTGCTTTTAAAATCATACATTGTTCCTGTGTTAATAACAAATGGCAAACTGTAGGATCTATATACTATGAAACTGGTCCCAATTTTCCAGCCAAAAAGATGAGTTTATACCCACTGTAGAATAAGTCATTCCAGGATAACACCCAAATGTTTAATGCTAGAAGATCCTCCAACATGTTCTGTCTGCCAAAACCTGTTAACCCTAAAGCATGTTTCCCTGTCAGTTAACGCTTTGTAAGAGACTTTTAAACAGTTACTGCAAATACAGTTTTAGGGAGAATAAATGGTTAAAACCTGGTATAATTTAGGGTTACATTTTTCTCACCATGAAAACAGCCACAGATGCTGGCATAACATTAAACACTAACAGCTTGCTAGTTCTTCATGTTCTTCCTGAGGTCTTCCACCAAGGCACTTGCAAATTCTTGAGCACATCTGGGGAGAAAAAAGTCCACAGGTGTATGCGTAAAAAGTGATTATTTTTTGGGTTGCACGTGCCATTTAGGCTTTGTGCAGTGTTTCATATTAAAGGGGACATATGATGCGATTTCAAGGTTTCCTTTTCTCTTTGCAGCGTTACAAGCTCTTTAGATCCCTAAAGTTGCAAAAACGAAAGTCTCAACTTTTATAAAGAATATCTATTTGGTTTTATGACTTTTCCACACTCCCCTAAAACACCAACCCCCTCTTTTCTACGTCACTGAGTGGGTTTATTTTCAAAAACCACCCAAATGTTTCTTGCTCAAAGAAGGCGGAGCTATTATTCTGGCACTAAGTGTTGCTGCGGGTGCCATGTTCTGGAGATGCTGTGTGTCGTTGTGAAAGTGAAACTACTTTGTTTGTGATTCCAAAAGAGGACGCAACTAGAAATCAGTGGTCAAGTTGTGTTCATAACAAACTTGACCAGAACATTCCAGAACAAAAATTAGGATGTGTTCAGCACATTTATGGAAGATGTGTAAAAGGCAGTACTAAGACGTTATAATCAGTAATTATGTCCACACTGGATGCAATAAGTGCCTTTTTGTAATGGCTTTTGGTGTCATAGTGCTGGGACACGGCATCATGTTATGGTAAGTGGCGTAACATTTCCATCAGATGCTTGCTGTATACAGGACAATCACAGTGCACTGGATAGCTGGCAAATCAGAGCTCACTTCACTTTTTTAGAACGATGAGCTTTGTACAAATCGACCCGTTTCAGGAGGCGGGCTTAGAGGAGAAACAATAATGTACAGTATGTGGAAAATAATGGGTTTTCTGAAACTTAAACCACATTGCATTACACCAAATACACAAAATAATGTTCTTTTTAGCAACATCATATGACCCCTTTTAAAAATTGTGTTGAGAAGCAAGCATGCATTTTGGTACACCGCTGAAAGAGTTTGTAATAATAATTACTTTCCAGACCAGTAAAGTGAACTCATGAATAATGCTATTTTTTTGTTTTTAATCTACTCTAGTCACTTGCTGGAAATGAAAACGTATTCATGGGCCTGCATTGAGCCGTTGACCCAGTGGGGAAAATATATTTAAAAAAAAAAATTCTTCCATCTGTTATCTACTCATCTGAATGGAAGACCACAGAATTCCAGAGCGATGGAGGAAGAGCTTCTTTTTTTTTCCCACCCTCTGCTTTTGAAAATGCAGTTGGGGTGTTGAATAGCAAGATACTCTTTTTACGTTTCTAGATGTAAAGTAGTGGATGCTAACAGCTCTGTACCTGTTCTGAAATCATTAGTGGTTTGATGTTGAGTGCTATTTGCTCTTTCCAAGTCTGTAATGTATTAAAAAAGTCTTATGTGTGAGATCTTGTTTGTAGGAAAGGCATGCACTATACTCCCTGTTAACCAGCAGGGGGAAGTCTTGCTTTTTTTTTTATTTCAGTGTTCCACTTCCCCCTCACTCCCTCATTCGTTGACGTTTGACAAGAAGGCAACCAGTCACTGCTGGTCACCATTCATGAAGAGCTTTTCTCTTTGTGAATGGCAGTGTGAAATGAATTGAATCTAAAGCAGTCCATGCTTTTCTTCTATTCTCTTCTACTGTTTCTCTCTCGCTCCCTACATGACATGAAATTAAAGTTGCTGTTTTCAAGTTACCATTTTTGATGTGGTTCTGACATTGGCCATGTAGTGTCTCATTAATAGCAAAATTAAAGTGTTAGAAGGCGCATGAATGGCATCTAGCATTAGCTGTTTTGTTTTTTGCATTAAACATTCAGCCCCATGTTTGAGTACTTGCAACTTTTGCAGTGGAAGGTTTCTCCTTTTATACGCCGTACGTTGGCACTGCACATTTTTTTGACCTTTGCATATACATTTTGCCGGATGCCTCTCCCCCACCTTGTGCAGTGGCCATGATAGGAGCCCGTTTGATCTCTCGCTGTCTAATCATGCATGATTTAGTTGTGGCTTGTCTGCTCTTGTCACCTTGGGCCTCGTCCATGACACAGGAAGTTACTCTTTTGTGTTCAGTTTTCCATGCAGCTTTGCGGTCACCCTTTGAATTCCAGTGGCTGTGCACATGTATTTGCTTGTAAATAAAATACTGCTATTAAATGTCTCTGGTGTTCAACGTTTACTGGAAATGCTTTTTGTTTATCTTTGTCGCAAGGGTCCAGTATACCCTAATGAAAAATGAATATACTTAAATGTATTTCAAATGCATTTATTTCATGCAAAGTATACATTTGAATTTTTATCCATTCAATAAGTTGTCCTGCAATTGTACTGTTAGTATACTAAACTGGTATACTTAAAGTCTGCTAAATTGGATCAACTATTTTTGTGCTTAATGCACTTTAATTAATAACTTTTAATTTAAGATTACCTTTAAGATTATCAGTAATAAATGCCCTATAATTAGTTCACTTTATAGTCCCATAAAAAAATTTAAACTAGATTTTTGATTTTGTTTTCTTACTTTTTTTTTTTTGTTTGTTTTTTTTGTCATAGAGCATTTTCTAAAAAAAGAAAAAAAAACTTTGAGAAAGAATCATCTGTTACTGAAGGTTTGTTTTCAACTGTTAGCGTCTCCTGAAGTCGCTGAACCAATAAAACTAGTCTGACCTGATTTCCTTGGTCGGATGTAGAGGAAAAATATTCATGTCAACAAGGGCAAATTTCTGTTGTGGTTGCGGCCGGAGCCTATTGACATGCAATATATCATGTCAGTGAAATGAAAGTAGTGAATCATGTGGAATGTAGAATATTAAACAGCTGGTTTTGAATACAAAGATGCCCGTCCAATAGGTCGTGCATGCAGTGCAGTTGTGTGGGTTTGAGGAGCAGGCACAGGCTGTCTCCTGTTATTGCCTGTTTGTGCCGTCCATTTGAGGTGTGAAACCAGCAGCTCTCATTCCTCCTTCTGGTGTGACTTCCTGGGGGAAGCGCACAGCATTTAATAACCTAACACTCTCCTACCACTGACAATCATCTCCGCAAACACACTCATGCTCTGGGGTCCTAAATATATCCAGGATGGCTTTCCAAGAAGGGGACCAGAGTCCCATTTGAATGCGGAGGGAGGTGGAGTGTGACTGTGACAGATGGGGTGGGGTTGTTTATTTGGAGTTAATGTTAATCTGATGATGCATTCTTCAAAATAAAGGTTACAAAAAAATTTTGCAGGAATGACATAGAAGACACATTTTTCCCAAAGAACCATTCAGTGAACTTGGTATGAAGAACATTTTTAATGATTTAAAGAACATTTTGTTTTAATTTTAAAGCATTGGTCATTTTCTTTATTAATTTTATATCTGTTTAGTTTATATTAAGTTTACTAGGCAATAATAATAAACTTTTTT
This sequence comes from Enteromius afrohamiltoni, assembly GCA_034779775.1. NCBI lineage: Eukaryota > Metazoa > Chordata > Actinopteri > Cypriniformes > Cyprinidae > Enteromius > Enteromius afrohamiltoni. The sequence continues at coordinate 11,543,746 of JAUYWG010000059.1, read as the reverse complement.
TATGTGTACCATAACAGTATTAGGGGTTCAGTGATGGTATGAGATGATAATAACAGGCTACTTTATGGAAGCATGGAACATCTGTGGTACATTTCCTAAAATTAAAGAAATGCGATTAAAAAATGTACAATGGCAGATCTTATATTTGTTAGTTATATGTACCTTTATTTATTTTTTTGGTGATCATTTAGTACCTTCCATGCTATCACCATCTGATACAATCACATAAAAATGGTAATATCATGAATCTTAGAATATTTATTTAATTTTAAACATGATCAATGGCGGTAGTTTTTTTTTTTTTACATGTTTTAGTTGTAATACAAATTTTTACACATATTCTTTAAATAAAATGTAAATACTATGATATGGTAATCATCCAGTACCATAGTATAAGTACCATGCTGTTACCTTGCAATACCATCAAATGTACCATGGTGATTTTAGAACAAGTATCATAGTAAAACCATTATTTTTAAAAAATATTATTAAACCACGGCAGTACCTTTTTTGGAATGTGAAAATAGCATATATAATATGGTAGTCACCCAATACCACGGTATAAATCAAAGTACCTTGCTATTACCATCTCATACAATCGCTGTACCATGGTACCGCCTCAGCACTTAGTAACGGTGGGGGCAGGGGGCTTTAGTCACTTATGACTCATACAGCACTCACCCCTCCCTTCCTCCATACACACACACTTGGCGTCGATGTTTTGTTGGTGTGTGTGTGTCTGTGTCTCTGCCTCAGTGCTGATAAAGTCAATCGAACGGCACAAGGACTCTCGCTGACTGGTTACCGTGGCGAGGGTGGACCGGTTACCGGGAGTGACGACTGAGCGATTGGTGACTCATCGACGGCTGCTGTATTCTGCTCACACTTGCTTTCCGCCCCTCTCTCTCTCATCGCTCTGTTTATGAGCACAATTTCTGTATTTTTGCTCGTCTTATATCACCTGAATTCTGTTCTTGCAATCAGCAACCATCATATAAACTGTCTATAGGTCAGTGTTTCCTAACCTTTTTGGTTTTATGAGGCCCCACAGCCCCATAAATAAATTTGAAGAACCTCTTCGGTGACACTGAACCAGAAATATGCAACTTTCGATTCATATTCACCTTTTTTTTTTCTTTTTCTTTTTTTTTATAACAATATATGTGCTCCAAATTAAACACTATACACTATGCTATTTGATGCCATGCTATCTACACTGTGCACTATGTAGTGTATGAGGTTCATATGGTTATTTTGCTATCCAAATATAATAAAAATATCAACAACATATATAATTGGTTTACTGTTTAATTAAATAAATAGTCAATTTAAACATGAAAACAAATTAACTAAGTTAATATGTATTCTTTGAAATTTACTATAATAAGCAAAGTTAAAATTCACAATAGTTTTATACATTGTAATATATATGTATATTTTATTTTATTTTACATAAGCTGATATTTTAAAGAATATTACAAATGTTTTGTTCATACAGTTAAAGTCATTGTGGTCCAAAACAACATTGGACCTCACTGACTTTTATTGTAAGGATATATTTTAAAATATTGTACTTTGTTTAAGGACTTTAAGAAAAAAAATATTTTTGGGTGCGCTATCCCTTTTTAAAAAAAATTGAAAACGCTAAATCTACATGGGAATCAGTTCTGAGGAGCAGTAAACCATGCAAGAGTCCTACAGTGTCTTTGAGACGCTAAAATGTTGGCCAGCCACATTACCCAGCCATCTACATTCACATTTCATATTTTTATGAATGAGAAGAGACAGTGAATGCTGGGTTGCTGCGATTGGCTGCATCCACCATCCACCCTCCAAACACACACACACACACACACACAGAAAGCGCAAGGAGACGTCATGCTATGCTTCCGCAGTGCATCAAGGGAATCAGACTGCCTCTGACTCATGCTGGAGAAATTGAGAGAAAGAGCGAGTGGGGAGGGCTCACTCTTCATTCTGATTTTCTCCTCTTTCTCGCTCGATGCTCCTGAAGCCCAGTGATGTAATACAGGTGACCTATTCGTCACAGACCACCCCCGCTTTCCCCTGGCAGGCGATTGGCTGAGCTCTTGTATGAATGGGCTGCTCTGTTCCCTGTGGGGAGGGGGTTTGGGTGGAGCGAGGCAGAAGCACGTCACTGGTTCATTGAGAAAAAAGAAAAAAAAAAGGAAGTGGAGAAAAAAGTCTGCTGGCTTCCTTGGCAGCAGCTCTGAATAGAGCTCAAATGAATTTGCGTGCTGATCTCACTCTTTGTCACACATGTAGGCAGTGTGTGTGTAAAGCGGTGTGTGCTGGTGGATATACATCATTAACTACTGCATGGCCGTTCATTACAGACAATGGGATTCTAATAGCTATTGTTTCGTAATTATTGCATCGTAATTAAAGACACTTGCATTAACACAACTATTAAGTGAACTGTATATAGAAGCAGAACTGAACCGTGTCTACAGTGTAATGAGAAACAAACGCTGTAAATTTGTGATGTCAGATGTAATTTAAACTGCTAAATATATTTTAGTTCTGCTCTGCTCCTATTCTTTTCTACGCAGCTCTCTTATGTACTGTTATTCCATTCTAGTCTGTTCTTTTTTTATTGTTTTCTTCCATTCTATTTTTATTGGGTCTATTCTATTCAGTTGAATTTTCATCCTATTATTTTCTTTTTCTTCTTTTATTGTGAGCTATTCTGCACCTTTTGTATTCCATTTGTGTACCTTGCTCATTTGTGCTTCTATGTTATTCTATTCTATTCTAT
>JAUYWG010000059.1:11480622-11516950 GCA_034779775.1 Enteromius afrohamiltoni | reverse complement strand
CCAGCAGCTGACATGGCACCCCAGACCATCACTGACTGTGGGTACTTGACACTGGACTTCAGGCATTTTGGCATTTCTCTCTCCCCAGTCTTCCTCCAGGCTCTGGCACCTTGATTTCAGAATGACATGCAAAATTTGCTTTCATCCGAAAAAAGTACTTGTTTGTACTCTCTGTAGCTCAGGTCAGGCGCTTCTGCCGCTGTTTCTAGTTCAAAAGTGGCTTGACCTGGGGAATGCTGCACCTGCCAGAACTCACCTGTTCCATTCAATCTGCCTTCAGTCATGAACTGTGAAATATACTTGTTACATTTTTACTTACCATCTGTGTCCTGTCCGCTTCATAACAACTTCCAGTATATGACTGACAGACTGCAGTTTGAGTAAAAACATATATTTATGTTCTACTGTAGAAACAAAGTCACCTACATCTTGGATGCCCTGAGGGTAAGCAGATAAACAGTTTTGGGTGAACTATACCCTTAGAATGTTATTATGTCAGAGTTTAATACGCAGAGACCATCATGAACAGTGTTGGGGAAAGTTACTTTTAAAAGAAATTGTATACAACATTGCATTACTCCATAAAAAGTTTAGGTAAAGTACTGCATTGTTGCTTATGCATTACTTTTTGTTATCTTTTTTTTTTGTTTTTTTTTTTTTTTGTTTTTGGCATATTTAAGGGCCCTTTTATACCAAAACTGAAATTGATAAGCCTAAACCTGAAGGAAGTTCCTCTGCACCTCACTCCCAATTTCTCTCAACACAAGGACAGGAGAGGTGACAGTGAATAAATGGGAAATGTTGTTGTTAATTTAAAAGTAATGTGTTAATCGCAAAAAAGTAATCTGATTAAGTAATTTAGTTACTGGCAATACATTACCCCCGATGCTGGTTATAAGCTATTCACAAGCTAATTTCCCTGAAAAAATATAAATTCAAATGTTTTTCTGACCACCAAATTGAAACTGAAAACTCGCTATTTAATTTGTTGCTAGATGCAACAAATGTACATCACCTTGGCACAAGCACTTGTAACTGCACATGGCAAGTTGTTACAGCTAGTATCTTTCCTTGAAAAAAAACCCCAAGAAAACAACAACAACAATGACCAACATGCCACAGAATGGCTCCACAGCGGCTCCATCCCGGTTTTAGAGGACAGAGACTGCCAACAGTTTCCTCTTCACTCTATAACAAACAGAGAGAGGCCGGGCCCCCGGGGCTTCCTGCATCCCACACACAGCCCGCAAATAAACACAATTACTTTCTTTAAACCTTCAACTACTTCCCCTTCACATTTCTTCCCTCTCTTTCTTAGAAACACAGCTTGACCAGCTACGTAACCTTTTCTCTGAAAAGGAATGCTACATGCCTTCATGCGGCATCGGGATGACAAAAACATGGAGCGGAATGTTTTGAGCTGTCCTGTAAATACATCTCCTACCTCTGTATTCTGCACATATTCCCTGGCTATATTGGCAGATGTACAGAACCATGTTTTTGCAATGCTAATGCTATATGCATATATATTACTCAGAAATCTTGATGTTGATTATAAAGTAAAGATAGAATAGCTTATAAAACCACCAAAATTAACTTTAAACATGGTTCACAGGCCGTTAAACATCATTTAAAACTTGAACTATTTAATTGAAACACACAAATCCAGATAAACAGGTTCTTTTTAATAAAAAGCAGGTTTATAAATGTTAGTTCACTGGCCTAAATCCAGAAACCTTGTCCAACAGAAAATAGCATACCCTATAAATGTCCTCATCTGGCTTCAGCAATAGCTACACTTTAACCTATTAATTATTCTCTATCTTTGTACTCCAGCGCTCACTGCTTTGTGGAGACATAATTGAATCATGACCATGTTCTCCTGTTGAAAGCCGAATCTTACTCCTCTGTGTAAAACAAAACCACATAAGACCTCATTCACAGCAATAAATGAAACAACTGGAAGGGAAGGAATTTCTTTCCCACTTGAGGCATTAAAGAGAACAAACGTCAGCGGATTTTATGCAAATAAATCCCCAAGACAAATATCGGAATTTGAATGATTGGTAAATTGATAAATTGTAAATATTGTGTCCCTGTGGATGGCAAAGGGACGGTTTTGTGCTACCTTTATACCCTTTTGAGTTACCAATTCATGACCAGTCTCAATGAGACTCTCTGTTTTCCCATTAGTCACAAATTTAACAACTTGCATGGATACATTTCCTGTGAGCAAGATTTAAACCAGGCCAAAATTATTAATATATTTATTATGGACTGTTTGAACATTGTATTTACCACATGTGTGTGTTATGACAGGTTTTACATGTTTGTAAAACTTAGCTTTGACACAGGCATGTACAAATTGTCACATGCAATCAAGAGCATGCACTTTTAATTATTGTTTGCAATTGTGTGCACTAAAACACCAGTTTCATACGGAGGTTATAAAGTCTGAATGGTGAGATATAAAGTCGGAATTGTGAGATATAAGCTCGCAATTCTTCTCGCAAAAAAGAACATATCAGTCTTTTTTCCACTCAAAATTGGACTTGTAACTTGCAATTGCAACTTTATATCTAAAATAAAAATAAAATCAGCGACTTTATATCACACAATTGTGAGTTATAAAGTAAGAATTAAGAGATATAAAGTGGCAATTCTGACTTTATAAATCGGATTTGTGAGTTTATATCACATAATTCTGACTTTTTTTCTCATAATTGCGACTTTAAAAAATCTATAAAAATTAAAATCATTAAATAATAATTAATTACATTTAATTCAGTTAAGGTTGGGTTTAAGGGTAGGTTAAAGGATCAGGTCAACAGTGTAATTGCAGATTTAATTATATTCCTTTTTTTGTATATTGTGTATATAAGTACAGTGTAAAAATATACATAATAATAACATGTATCCTACTGTACACAATAAGAGCATTTTACCACTTATTGATTTTAATATTAGTACATAGTGAAAATATTGAAATGGTCTAAAGACCCCACTAATTTCACAAATGAGTTTCAGATATCAAGCTAAAAAAAATGTCTCAAGCCCAAACTTTTCCCTAATTCTTCAGCGCTAACTTAATCAACGGTATGCATGCATACTTGTGACCCCGGGACTACAAAAGTTAAAAAAGAAAAATTTATGTCAATATATGGTTTTACGTTAGGACATTTACAAAATATCTTCATGAAACACATTCTTTACTTAATATCCTAATGCTTTTGTTTTTTTGGCATAAAAGAAAAATGCATTATTTTGACCCATACAATGTTTTTTTGACTAATACTACAAATACACCCTAAAATGGTTAGTTCACCCCAAATTTTAATTCTGTCATTAGTAACTCACCCTCATGTCGTTCCAAACCCATAACACCTTTGTTCATCTTTGAAACACAAGTTAAGATATTTTTGATGATATCAGAGAGGCATCTGTCCCTCCATAGACAGCAACACAACTGAAGTGATCCCAGATCCAGAAACACAGTAAAAACATTGGTAAAACAGTCCATGTGACATCAGTGTCTCAACCTCAGTTTTGTGACACTAGTTTTTTGTGTATAGCATAATTTACTCAACCATTCTTCTTCACTGACATCTTTTGCTGCGTCCGCCATTAAAGAGAGTATCCCCACGCATGCATACGCTTTCCCCTAAGCGTAAACAAGACCAGGCTGATAACGTCAAATACATTGCGATGTGATACTCTCTAAAATGGTGGAAGGCATAAGTCAGGGGAGAAGAATGGTTGAGTAAATTATGCTATTTTGTTTTCTTTGCGCAAAAAACAAGTATTCTCCTAGCGTCACAAACCTGAAGTTGAGCCACTGATGTCACACAATTTAGTAATATTTTTACTACATTTCACGAGTTCGCGCTTCCTTATGATAACAATTAGGCGTATTTGGCGTGCTGTCCAGGGAGCGAGCCAGGATGTCAGCGAATGCAGAGCCCTAGAAGATGGAACCCTAAGGGGTAGAACCTTAACCAGGGCTGAGCTCGACGTCCGGCTCGAATCCCGCTTGCCCCCCGAAGGAAGTGGTGGAGAAGGGGAGTAGGAGGGATGCATAATGGGATGAGGAAGGGAGGAAAAGGGGGCCTATTTAAGGGGAATGCCTATGAATTTGATTGACTTAGATTGATTAGGGGATTGGAAACAGCTGTAGCTAATCATAGCACCAGAGCTCCTCCCGAAATTTGTTTGTCAACAATTTGTTTGTCAGTTGTGTTGCTGTCTGTGGAGGGTCAAATAACGCTCCAATTGAATCAAGAATATTTTAATTTGTGTTCCAAACATGAACAAAGGTCTTATGGGTTTGGAATGATATGAGGGCGAGTAATTAATAACAGAATTTTCATTCTGGGGTGAACTAACCCTTTAAGACAGGGTTCACGGTCATGTTTGTGTGCACATGCATTCTAATTAAACTGATAATGCTTCTTGTAGTTCTAATTTCACAAAGTTTGGTGTATACACATGCTGTTTTGTACCTCTTTCAGGCATTGGCAGGGAAAACCCACCAGGCATGCAGTCGGCCACCAGGATCAAACAGTTCCAACAATCACTGCACAATTAGCAATCATGCTTAATGCACTCCCACTAATTTGGACCAATCATCTGGTATTTCCACTTGATGCCCACATCCTTGTGCTTTCATCCACCCTTGGTGCATTTAGTCAGGTGAATGATTACAGTGCTTAACACAGCTCTTCTGGAAATAGCTATTTTAGAGAACAGTTCAACTGACATGTGCTGACAGATGGCGTCACATTTTAATTCAGGTTCATAACACAAAAACAATACAAAGAAAATTATGTATATCGGTGAGAAGAAAAAAAACAGCCAGTTACGATAATACAAGAATGCGGCCTTGCCCACCTGTCCACATCTGCACTGAGATGAGTGCTCTTCCCTGTGTCCCGTGAGCCTCTGCATCCCACTGAATGACTTTTTTCATCTTGATCTAGTTAACCTGCGACATGCCGTTTTTTTCCCTGGTGAAAAAAACATCCTGGATAAATATTTGAGCAGGCGGTGTGAGTGCGCTCAGTCCCGGCTCTCTCAGAGGCCCTTCCTGGCCTGTGTCAGCCAAGATTAATGTAGATTCACTAATGCACCGGGGTGGTGGGAGGCTCGCAGACACACGCTTACACACATACACGCTTTTCCACCAGATCTCCCGTGCCCTGAAGTTTGTGGAAGGACTTTGTGCATGAGCTGGGAAAAGTAAAGATGACCGTAGGGACATCATTTTGGCTGTTTTTTTTTAGATGTTGGGAAAGTGGGCTGCGTTTGCAGTGAAAGAACCATATGATAGATGGATGCACAGGGAAGAAACTGGATTTCTTAAAAAGGATGGACTTTGGTGTGGGTGGAAATGAGTCATTAGGGATGGATGCTCCAAAAATGTCTTTGTTTAGACACTTTAGTTTGAATTTCAACTTGATTTCTGAAATATAGAGAGGTCAGTGTTTAGGTTCATGGAGAAATCTGGTTCCAACAAGTTACAGGAAATGACCAGTGTAGACCATTTACACAAAATTGATTGGTCTCATAAAAATATGTACCTCTGTGTTTTTTACAGCACCGTTTTTGCATGCCTTACTGCACGTTTTTCCTCAGTTTCAAACAAAAAGTCCGCTGAGGGGCGCTAAAACACGGGTTCAATGCGTGAACCCTGACATATTTTTATTATATTCATATAGGAATGTATTGGGGCAGTTCACAATTGAAATATCCAAGGACTTTCGCTAAAAGTTAATTCTCTAGCATGTTGGAAATATGGCCAAATCCAACCCTAACTTACCCAATAATGTTAACAAATGCTAAACTGAAATAAAACAGCATTTTGGCAACTACTTTTTATGCCGATTTCAACTGTTTTGTCTCCCTGTAGTTACACAGGATTTGAACCAGAGCTCCTCGACTCTCAAATACATCTCCGTGAGCTACTAAACAAACCTGTCTATGAAAATCCATAGATATGAAGCTGGATATGTTCGATGCTATCCAAAAGCGTCAGTTTTCAAATATCCCAACATATTAATATTGTTTTGAAGTCACATGATATCCTTCAAGTAATTGTGTGAAAATTAAGATTTATTAATTGAAACTCAGTAAATTTGTGTGAAAAGGTATAAAAGGTGTCTGAGGTTTACTGTCTCTAGTGTTCATTTCTTTTGGAAACTGCAGTGAATTTTAATTATTTGGTACGTATGTCGTGTCTCGCTAAAAAGTGCACTTAGTTTATGCCATGAGATCAGGTAGTGATTATCATATATATAACTGTAATACTCAGGCATCCTTTGGAAATGGACATACTGTATGCTTTTTCCACCCTCAGTTAGTTTCCATCCAAATTTGCCATTTCCTTCCATGATTTGCGAAATAAATGTGCTTTTTCTTTCAACGTGTTCACAACAACAAAATACTTAACTTTAGAGAAACTGCAGAGAATATCGACAGAAACAGAAGTTGTAGCCACATGAGAAGCTACTATGGCCCCTTTTACAATATAATTAATCATTTGGGTGCAGACAAATTGCTCTCATGAAAAGTGTGTTTGCAAGCAATGTTTGGGAAGCATGCCAGATTGCCAGTTCATGAGTGAGTTTTAGCCATCCCCAACTAAACACCAGCACTATTTTGATGGAACAGTTAGACATTAGATGGCTGGGCAAAGTCTACTGCAGGAGGGCAAACCATAGGGCTGGACGGGGTGGAGGAAAGGGTCTTGCCACTTTTGTAAGGGTGGACAGAGGTGCCTTTGTCTGGAAGCACCCGTCGCTTAGCAGGTGCTTTCAGCTGCCCCGGGGGGTTCCTGTGTTTAGCCCCTCTGGTGGAGGCATGAAAGAAGGGTGAGCGGGTGGGTGGATGCAAGTCCTCCTCCATCTTATTAAGAAAGAGAGAATGAACTAACAACACAGTACTATTATAATACCACAACTGTTTTGAACATATTGTTAACTTCTTTGAAGAAAGCTAAAGTACCCTGCATTTGCAGTTGACGAAAGTTACTTTTAAATGTGATTCTTTACAATATTGCATGCATAAAAAAGTAATTGGGTAGTTGATGTATAAATGTGTCCGTATAAATGTGAAACACTGATAATAGACCTCTCTTATGCTATTTGTAACTCTAAGACTGAAAATACCTCTTCTCATTTTATTTGTATGTTACATTTTTGCTATATAGGACACATTACAATTTTTATTTGTCAACTTCCCAATTGCTTGACCTTTTATTGAAAGTAATGCATTGGATTATTTTTTTTTTATGTTAATACTTGTCACTTCAGCTGGGCCGGCTTATTTGTTTGTTTAATTTAAAAAAATTAGATTCTCGGCAACTGTAAAAGTCTTTTCACACCAAAAGTGAAATTAATAAGCCTCGGCTAAAAAAAGTTGCCTCTGTACCTCACTCTGATTTGTTCTCAAAAGTTCAGGAGATGTTTCAGTGAATATATGGGAAAACAAAGTAACTTACTTTACCTATTTGCAATGAAAAAAAAAAATAGTAATTATAATAATAATTCAGATATTTATTTGCTAATTGTAAAATAATGCATTACTTTACTAGTTACTTGAAAAAGTGGTTATGCTTTCTTTTTATAGTCCATTTTAGACAGTCTACTAAATATATGTAACTTTGTAACTACATGTCAACTAATTATCATTCATTTGCAACTGCATATATATGCATAATCTTGGGTAAATTTAGGGTTAGTAAAATAAGTTAATATATACTTGCAAAGTTTCTGATAGTTTGTATGTTGTATGTCATGCACCCATCAAAATAGTGTTAGAAGATATTAACCAGACAGGCTACTAATATTCTAATGACTACTAGTGGACATGTAGTTGTAAGGTTACTTACTCTACTGTTAGTAGAATGTTTAAAGTGGACTATCAAAATAAAGTGTTACCAAAAAGTAATCTAATTACATAATTTGTGTTACTTGTAATGCGATACCCAAATAATATACAGCTTTACTATGATAATCATAAGGTACATTCAGCTACCATTTCATTCCACTGTTTACCACAATACTAAAGGAACTGGACAGAAATATCAACTCATTCTCTTTCACAAAAACTTTAATACCTTCTCTTTTTAAAAAGTTTATAATTTCATCATAAACTAGTTTTTAAGAAATGGAGGGGAGGATGTGGAAAACCTACAAGTAGTGAAAGTAAAGGATTACGACCAAGTATGTTGTGATGGATAGCCAGACCATTTTCAAGAAATGGATTTCAAAAACGAGTACCACAACCCACCACATCCTCAACAAGAAGCCAACACTTCACACACACCTGACTGCTCTGCATTCTTGGGTTACAGACCTCACAGTGTTCCTTTGAGGCAAAGATTCGATGGGCTCGATTTGTTTCTGCTCAGTTTTAACTTCCGACAGGCTCTTGTGGTGCTTGGGGCATGTAGGATACAATTTAGATGTGACTCTATTGTTTTACACTTTAGAATCGTTTCTCCTTTGAGACCTACCCCAACATGTCTTGGTCTAATGTGTATATATGCGTCAGTTTGACATAAAACGATCTCATTAGCTTCAGCATCTCTAACCAAAAGAACTTCAATTGAGTAATTGTTACACAAGCATATTCCATACCACAATGACATGCAGGGGAGATATATTTCAAACTGCGGTCACCACTTAAATTTGGTTCCTGTTGCGGCATTCCTTTGAACGTCACTGTGGAAAAAGCTTACTCCATCATTATGGCTCAGAGCACAGAGGAATTCTCAACATTCAGAGCCCAGTTGAAATGGGAATGTGGAAGTGTGGTGTGACATTGCAAAAAACTCTAGTTCCTGGATGTTAAAAGCCTCATCTATATTCTGTGTTTTCCCACAGTTGTTCTGAATGTCTTACTGTCATACGTAGAAGCATATTTTCCTGGATCTACTGAAATGAATCTGTTATTAAAGTATTTTAACTTTCTTTATGGTCCAAAAAGAGCATTGGTTGAAACTAGGCTGCAAAATGTCATTCCAAACTTTTTTCATATTGAAGAATGAGGAAGAGTTAGATTATAATTGAGACGAACACTAAAGATGCCCAAGATAATGATTTATTTTGTTTGTTTCAAAACTGTTTTATATCATTTTCAACAAAAGGTTACATACAGTATATCATGACTTAGTTATAACGTTTTACAACCTGTATTATTTTGCCATGTCATATGTATGAGACTAACTGATCTTGACAGGATATTTAGGTCTTTCTATCTTCTGTCTATGACATTCCTGTTTTGTTTTGTTTTCTCCTTCTGGTCTCATTATGCAAGAGGTGTATTCAGTGTATGAAAGAATTGCTTTTTAATGTATTTGGGTTATTCCTGGAATTCTGTGACTTTTGTGTTCCCAATAAAGATCATGATCTGCTGGCTGAAAACGGTAATGTTGTCTTAATGAAGTTCATTTGAAAAATTAAAACATATTTTTTAAAAAAATTAGGAATTTATTTATTTTATTTATTCATTCATTCGTTCATACATTAATTAATTAATTAATTTATATTGTTGGGTATAATAGTAATACTTCTGTCTAATGTGAAGATTTTATTTCAAGTATTACATTTAATTGAACCATTCTAATAATGGCTTTTGGTGTACTGTATCTCAAGTTATTATCCACTCTGTTTTTGTGACTTCTGTCCCTCAGTTGTCTAAATAAATAAAATAAAATTGTACTACAGCTTAAAAAGAGGGTGTAAAATGGAAAAATGTATGACTGTTTCTGTGCCAAAAAAAATGGACCTCAGAATAAAAATGCAAATGATATAAAATGGGTTTAACTCTTTTTCGTTCCTCCAATCCAACCTCATTTTACACATTATAGGATTCTTAATGGCTTGAAGAGAAAAATAATGATTCCAATTTGGCAGCTTGTGTATTTTTAGCTCGTCATATCTCATGACATTTGTTGTATCATCCATCAGGAAGCCAATGTGTGGCTCACAGGATGTTTGTAAAACTAAGACCGATCGCACCCGCTGTTTGCTCAAGTGTGGTAATCCATAGCTCAGTTTGCTGAAAGTCAAAGTTCATCTTTCTTATCATTGCCAGGACTTCAGTTCCTATAGAACAGAAGAGACAGGCATAAAACAGGCCACCAGTAACCCCCACCGGGGATGGCTTTGAGTAGCTTTTTACTTTTAATCAGATTGGCCTAATGCCTACAGGTCGCCCACGCAGCGTGAGCCGGAGGAGACAATTGATACATATGCTTGTCCCTTTCCCCCCTCCTCCTTCTCCTCTCCGGAGTGGGACAACAAAGCATCTTTGTAACCCCAAGGAAGAGACACAGTGGACCTTTATATGTGTGTCTAGTGCATCCCAAAAAAAAGAGAGAGAAAAACCCACAAGCCTTTGTTCAGTCGCCTTCCTGTGAGGTCATACATATTACATAAGGTCTTGCTTCCTGTTGCCCTGACTTGGTGCTTTTCGGTCAGATGTAGGATGGTTTCTCAGGAGTGAACTGCCTTCTGTTGTGACGTCCTGTGACAACATTCGGTAAAGAACACATAAGGAGGCGGAGCTTAACTTGCAAAAGAAAATTCATACTCAGGTTTTGAAACACAATACAAGCAGACGTTTGAACATTGTTTTCCAAGCTCTTTCACTTACAATAAAGGTCACAAACTTTGCAGTACAGTGGACCTCAAGAGCCAGAGTTAAGAAACCATCTCGCTGAGTAGAAGAAACTTAATGGAAGAAACCATCCCGCTTAACCTCAACTGATGCTGGTCAACCAGTTTAAGACCTGTCTTTCACATTAGCTATTGAAATAGCAGCTTAATAAATCTTGCCTAGTAGATCAACACAATACATTCCCATTTCATTGTGGTCTAGGAGCACTGACCAGTTGTACCACTAGAAATGTTCGTAGGACTTTACTTTAAGCCTTTGCTAAGAGTGTCTACCACACTCAGGCGAGGCTTGCAACTTACAGCTTCTCCCTTTTCTTGCTTCATACCACCTCACTGCCCACAAACTGATTACACCACAGGGGCAGCAAGTTATTTTACAAGACACTATAAGAAAGTCATCCAAAACATTCCGTTTTAATATAAGAGTACCAGATTAGTCTTGCTTAATAGAAGATCAGTAAAGCCTGTACACCTTTTTTTAACTCCATGCTTGCCACTGATGTCTCTCACCTCCTAAAACCATATTGAACTGTTAAAATTATGTTTATAAATAGACACACATGCATGTATGTGTATATATATATATATATATATATATATTTATTTATGATATAAATTATATGAACAGATTGTAGATTGTCATAATATTCTATCTATTAATCAATCTGGTTTTCGTAAAAGGTTCTGAATGATATTGTGGAGTCCTTAGATAATAAACAGCATTCTGCATGTCTTTTTATTGACCTATCAAAGGCCTTCGATACTGTGGATCATATTTTATTATTAGAAAGGCTTCCACAGGTAGGGTTATCAGAAAATGTTATTTCATGGATTACAAACTATTTACGGGGCAAAACTCAGTGTGTTCAGGTAAAAGGTGCTCGGTCAGATTTTCTGGAGATCATTAATGGAGTCCCTCAAGGATCTGTGTTAGGGCCACTATTATTTAGTATATATGTGTATGTCTTGATTTTAATATTGATAATGCAAAGTTCCATTTCTATGCAGATGATACTATTTTTTATTGTTTTGCTCCTTCTAAGCAACAGTCTGTGGATTCTTTTCAAATTCTAGAACCACAGAAAAACCTATTGTACTCCAAACTCATCAGGGGAACCAAGTTACATCGGTGTTGGAATACAAATATTTGGGCATACATTATTATTGACAACACATTGCGTTTTGGTTCACATATCAAGTATTTGCAAAAGAAATTAAAGCAGCTTGGTTTTTATTTTAGAAATAAGGCATGTTTTTCATTTAAGGTTAAGAAAGAAATAGTTTCTGCTATGTTTTTACCAATTCTTGAATATGGGGATCTAGTTTATCAGCATGCCCTTTCTTATCTTCTCTCATCATTGGATGCTCTGTGTCATGGAGCTCTAAGATTTATTACTGGATGTAAATTTTCAGCACATCATTGTGAATTATATAAAAGAGTTGCATGGCCTTCTTTGAGTATCCGCAGAAAATTGCATTGGGACTTGTTGATGTATAAAGCAATTTAGGGTTGTTTACCAACTTATCTCTGCTGTCTTATACAAAGGACTTTGTTTAAGATTTACTACGTTCTCAATCAAATTACAATCTTTGTGTGCCTTTTGTTAGGACTGAACTTGGTAAAACTTCTTTTAAATACGCTGCTACTTCAGATCGGAATCTTCTTCAAAAGGAGATAAAGTTACAGAACTGTGTGTCATTTAATAATTTAATGTTTTTATTGTCTAACTTAGAGAGAAATCAAATTGTGTGTGATTGTTTTTAATATGTCAGTTGTCTTCTTTGTAATGTCTGTTGTTATTTGGCTGCCTATCTTAGCCAGGACACTCCTGGAAAAGAGATGTTAATCTCAGTGAGTTCTTTTTCCTGGTTAAATAAAGGTTAAATAAATAAATAAATAATTTAATAAAATTCAATAAAATGAATATAAATAAGTGCATGTAAATGTGTGTGTGTATTTATATATACATAATAAATATACACAGAACACACACACATATATTATGCATGCAAAGACTTTCATTTTAGATGTAACTGATCATGATTAATCATCCGACATGCAAAACGAAAAAGGTCACTACTTATGGAAATTCAATGATTGAATTTCCTCTTCATTTTTTGTATTTGTGGCCCAAAAACTGTTGGAACACTTAAAACATTAAGAAAACAAAATGTGGCAAAATATCAGGTCAGTTTTATGAGAAATATAGCACAAGCACCTTTAAAAAAGAAAGAATGTTATTAAATACTGCAAGCTGCTAATAAGTGTCCAAATGCTTTTTGAGACTACTGTATATTATCTTTTGTATTAAACATTATTACCGTTCATTATCATATTTAAAGTAAGTTAACAAATCTTTAAGAAAATTATTTAAATTTAAAGCAGATTAATGTTTTCTACTCATTTTGCTGTCCTAAAAACTGTAATGAAGTGAAAAAGCAATGGGGTGAGGTTGCAGCTGTCTTCGGTCTGAACGCCATGCATGTATAAAATGTCTCTGCGGTCATGTCGGTCTGTACACTAGAGGAAGTGTTTGGCTTTTGACAATGAGCTCCCTAGGAATGCACCACTGCCGAGGCCAAGTGGGCGTGTTTCACTTCTGATATTGAAAGCCAAGTTTGGTTGGCTCCGAACCCTCTGGCGCTTTGGGGGGCTGCTGCACTCAGTGGAAGGACTGTTTTCACACAGCCCGCAGATGATAAGCAAGCACTGTGTGTGTGTCTGTGCACGTGTGTATGCTTGCAGTGCTAGTAATTAAAACATGAAAATCTGCAAACTGTAAAACCAAAACATTGTTTCTAAACTAATGCATGTACGCATTCTCATTTTGCTTGTTGCTTCCTGTTGTCCAAGGACAAAAGCACTGTCCAGCTTGGGGAGATATTTCGTCATGAATGTTGACTGGGAAGAATTTTTCCCATAAAATGGAGCAAAAGTAAAAGAGGTTTTTGTAAGACAGCCCTGCAATGCATTTTACAACTGTCTGCATTTGGAGCACTGAAAATCCATTCGGGCTGGGTGTTAGCACAGACCAGGCCTCTGATACGGACCAGCAATAAATGGTGATAAGAAGTTCTTTCCGGAGCGGTGGTGGAGAGGGGAAATGATGCAAGACAGTAGCCCTTTGTTTAAAAAGTTGCTCACTTGGGTCCATGCCATAGAGTTTCCAAAATGAGTGTGGCGAGCCGATTCACGCTGAAAGATTTGGCCAATTTTCAGGGCCATCTCTGTTTCTGGCCTTCCTTATTTCCCACAATTTCATTTGTTTTCCACATTATATTTCAGTTTATACATTTAGCAGATGTGTCAATTCACAGCAACACTGTGTGCAAGGTACATTATTTTATTTTTGAATCCATGCGAATTTATTTGAGAAGAAAAACTGACTTAAGATTTTACATTTTGTATGTTTTTGCTTAAAACAAGAAAGAACACAGAAGAAAAAAAAAATATGTACTTTTTTTTTTTCCCCCTTTGAATTAAGATTATTTTTTTTACACCTTGGATAGATTCTTGTTCTTGTGTTAAGGAAAAACTAAATTTTATTGGGGGTGGGGAAAAAGACTTAACATCATAAATAAAGTCATTAAGTAAATTCATCTTCATTCAAGAATATTAAAATATTTGGACTAGAAGTGAAAAATACCATGTAATAAGTAAGAATACTAAATACTAATTTTAAAACATTTTTAAAAAGCATTTAATCATGATAAAATTGCATTATTTCTAGCATATTATTACAGAAAGTGGTGATTTATGAAGGGTTATTAACGGGTATAATGCATAATTATTCATACTGTGCATTTTAATGCCTGTCATACATAATTATTATTGAATTTTTTAAATGCATAGTAATAATTAATCAACAAGTGTTATAATGAAGTAACTCTGGATACAATTCTTTGTGCATTATAAGGTGCATTTCAAGCCATAACTAATGCATTAATGCATTATACATAAAGACTTTAAGTAATGTTACCCAGAAAGTTATTTATATAGAAAATATCTATATGTGTTGCACAACACATATAGAAATGGCCACCCTGGCAAGTACACTCTAGTAAACTCTTGTTAAAACACATCACATGATTTAAGTATCAGATTTGCACACGCAAATGAACCAAGGACATTCCATGAAGAGTTTAACCTCTCCGTTTCAACTTCAGGTTCTCAATTTACTGAGCTTCACTGTTGTTTGCCTCTCTGGTGTATTGCGTTCATATCCGAGCCTGGTGAGGGAGGGCTGGGGGCTGACAGAGAGATAGAGAATGTGAATGAGAGGGGAGGGCATGAGTACAGCACCAGATGTGCTCAGGAGTTTTGCAATATGTCATTTGCAAGAGGACATTTTCTTGAACCAAGTCAGCATGGATGAGTTCACCTCGGAAATGCGCAGGCTGAATTGCGCAAAATGACTGGCCACATGACTTAGCCAGAGCAGATGGCAGATAGAGCAGCGAGGAGAAAAGTTCTGGCCTTTGATGCGTGTGGGGAGTTGGTTTAAACCAGGGGCGTCCAACCCTGCTCCTGGAGGGCAAGAGTCCTGCAGAGTTTAGTTCTTACCCCAATTAAACACACCTGAACCAGCTAATCAAGCTCTTCAGGATCACTAAACAACTTCCAAGAAAGTAGGTTTAGGGCACTTAGTCTTCTGTACAGTGATCAGAATCATGATTTTCAAATGGGACAAATACAAGTCCTGTAGACTTACACTGAAGGAGGAACCCATGCTATATAAGAGACCAGAATGTCAGAACCTACATTTATATCCAATCAAATAATATATAAGTAATTGGACTGAAGTTAGACTGAAATGCCTTCATGTAAACAATTCAAATGGTCATCCAAATAAAATGTTAACTGTATTGGATTGATATTCACAAATGAAACCTTTAAAGCCAAAATACAGTCTACAGGCTGTGTACTAAGCCATAGTTGCATAAAAACGTTGTTTGTCTTTGGAACACAATTTTAAATATTTCAGATGAAAACTCGAAATAGTTTTAGGCGTGGGGTTAGGGGTTGGTATGATTTAGCAAAAAACGTATGAATTTGTATGAATTAGCCACCTGGTAAAATATGTACGAATTGCAGTGATACTGGGTTGATTTGTTCACAAACACCTTTTTCAAGGCAAGAGCTTACAACAACTGGGTATTACTGATGTATTTTGTGTGACAGAATAAAACGAGTTTGTGTTAAGCACAGACCTTATTTCTGACATTTAACACACACACACGCAAAACATTGACTTCAGCACAAGTGCTAAAATGCGATCTTGTTTCCAGCCTACAAAAAAATGTCACCCCTGCAGCAGTCTGTCATACTCACAGCTCTGGTAACATTATCAGACTGGCTTTCTCTGCTTCTAAACACAGCAACTGGGCAGTGAACCTACGCTTTCTTCAGAATGCATGTATGCACATGTGAACATACATGAATCAGATTGCAAAGCTTAGGAGTTCATGTAAATAGAATGTGAAATCAGATCGGATTCGTTCAGATTAATGAAAATGAGTGCACTCAGACACTTATAGAGACCTGGAGGGGGGCTCTGTTGACATGGGCCAAGATGAAAGTACCTAGCAACTACCCAGAATAGAGCCCTAGCTACTACCCAGAAGACTATAGCAACCCATTAAAACACACTCCAAACACATAGCAATGCCCTGGCAGTGACTCACAGCATCCCAGCAGCGTATCAGGGATTTCTCACAAGAAAAGGGACACACTCAAATTATATGTTCATTCATCAGTTGATTGATTGATTAATGGAAGTCAGTGGTAAAGGTATACTGTGTTTTTGAATGTGAGACATTTAATTTGACTTGACCCCCCCACCCATAAGGGAAGAGATCAGAATGGTTTTAAAATGTAGTCTTATGTGTCATGGCACACACGCAGGTCATCTTCTGATTTTTATAGCTCATGTATTTTTGTAGTTCATAGGTGAACGTACTTGTGTGAGTGTGTTTGGATAGATGTCAACAGAATCATGGGTGTGTGAGTCATCCAGGTTTGTAAAGATTTTATGTGAGCTGCAGCCCCAGATCCTTGAGAGCCAATATCTTGATACAAGAGCAGTCTCATGTAAAGTAAAAGCCTCTTCTTGTAGCCAGGGGCCAGGACTGTACCTCTTCCTCCATGCGCAAAGGTGATTTAAAATAGGGTTCCATTTATGTTTTTAACTCAAAATATTATATCTGCAGTGTAGCATCCAATATTCGTATATTTCAGGCTAACTATATAAGGTATTATTTATAAATAAAGACTTGGTATTGTATTATGATGAAACCATATGGGTATTATTTAAATCGCTGAAATACTGTATCGATATATGATTATTTCTTAGCTCTCTGAATTAATTCTGACTGGTCACTTTTGGGATTCATTGGCATATTTTTCATGACTTAATTCAGTGATAAAGAAGATTTAAACTAATATTTTATGTCTATTGATTTGGAAATTAGCCAGCTCATGTAAAATATTTCTTAATTGGCTACATTATTTTATTAATATTAATATGACCCACAGATGTACTGCAAACAAAAATGATTTTCTTATTTTGTATTTTTATCTTGTTTTCTGTAACAGATTTCTAAACATTCTTAAATTGGGATACATTTACTTGAGAGGCTAAATGACTTAAGATGTTAGGTCTTGTTTTCTTTGGAAGAAGATTTAAGTTTGATTTCGCTTAAGACAAGAAAGCACTATTTGCTCAGCAAAATAATATTTTCCCTGTGAATTAAGATTACTTTTGTTATCCCATTGTAAGATATCTTTCTTGTTTTAAGCAAAGCTGAAAAAAAAAAAAAAAAACAAGACTTAATATCTTAAGTCCTTTTGCTTCTCATGTAATCAATCTTGATTCAAGAATGTTTAGATATTAAACAAGTCAAAATTACCAAATAAGAAATTCATTATTTGGAGTGCATCTTTAATAATCACATTTTCCAGTAGCATGTACTGTATGAATGCTGAGAACACTGAAGACACGACACACAGAGTTTTATATTTAACAATATATATTTTCCAATTTCAATGTACATTCCGTTTTGACATAAGCTTTTATTCACAAACAAAAGTAGGCATCTAAATAAATACTATATAAAATAGAACTTCAAAATAAATATATCTATAAAGGGACATTTTCATATGTGTGAGAGATTTTTTTTCTTTTTGCTTTTTTAAACAAAACAAAAGCACATTGCTCTTTTCTTTAATCCTCATGAACATGAACAATGAAGGCAAAGAAATGCAGAGAGTACAAGCCCAGTTTGGAAGGCAGCTTAAAGTGGGTTAAAAAAGAAGAATGGGTTTCTAGTGGTCAAGAAACTGTACCACGAATAGATTTAGTCACAGCGTCCTGATGAAAACATCTCAGGCCAGGTTATTAGGCGAACAACCATAAAGTTTACATTTTATAGCTGTATCACTCTCCTTAGGTGAGAGAATTGTGAAATACAAAAACAAAAGCGAGAAGGCGGGGTGAAAAAGCAACACCGAATAGGATGGAATGGAATGTTACTTGAGAGGGATCCCCGTTCCTCCCAGACAAGTTCACACACAGCAGCTGTATATGTCAATCAAGCACTGAAGATGTTGCACCATTTTAGGAGGAAGGAGGAAAAACAAAATGCTTGGCCACATTGGGATGAAAAAAAGCGTTACTTTGAGTGTGACGAAATGCCATTCACTCTGTGAATTCAATTAAATCTACAGTTCCAGGGGCACTGAGGAACCGGGAATTAGCCGTGCCTCTCTCGTGCTAATGAGGCATGGCTAGCATTAACAGAGGTATTTTTATTGCCTGGCACACTTTTCTAAATCAAGTGCTTGTAATCGAAATACCTAAACACCCTACCTTCTATGCCACAGCCACATAATCTTTACCCCCACCCGCCCCCCCGAAAATATAATAATTCATTTATATATTTTTGTATTGAATCGTAATTAAATTGTACCATGCAATTTCTCAGGACATTTGAAACATATAGCTAGTTTTTTTCTTAAAACTATTTACAAGAACGTGTAACCTGCATAGGTCGAAATCTAAGATATCTATGGTACATTTGCAACTCTTCCCTATGCAGCTACGCAAGCTTCTCTGCTCGGAACTACTCTGGCACCTATCCACCGGTTAGATCGCAAAAAGACTTAAACCCTAGCCTTATACATTCAAGACTAAGAACAGTAGTGTATTTCTGCTTTTCGGATTTTGTGCAACAAGTACAAATGTTGTTGGAGTATGTGGGGCTAAACGAGCGAACCGCAGGCCGACAGTTTTTCCTCGTGCTCACAGACTCTAGGAATCTTGGGAAGTAGAGCACCGTACCTTTAAGAGCTTACTTTCGCACTAATTGGCTAGGGTACGACAATGCATGCCCACTTGGAAACAAACGTTTCTAAAAATGGTCAACGAAAACTCCATGGTGCACTCCTTTGGCAAAATCTCAATACTATACATATAACAAAACATATATGTGGAGAAAGCAGTTCGATACTAGGGCACGTCCATAGAGCGTTATGTTTGGTGCGTAGTAAACTAGAGGAACTTTTCCAACTACAGTGAAACACTTTGTACATGCTACTGTACATAATACTGTGCTTTTGCCTTATTATAACGGTGATACAATTGGCATGTTTTGTTTAGAAGCGGCAGAGTAGTAGACGCTAACTTTATAGCTTCTGTTTTTCCCGCAACTACTGGCCCGATTCTCCTGGTAGCTTATGAATGCTTGGTGTCTGAATTGCTGTGTTTTGACCACTGCCCGTTCCCTTAACTCGAGTCACCCGACCAGTTCCAAGCTGAATTCACACGTGGTACATAATTCAGATGAACCGATGATCCCTGAGGTCATTGTCTACAACAAATTGAACCGCTAACATTTGGAAGAATCATTATGGAAGTTCGTGTATGCTATGGCATGTTTTTCAAAGAGAATTATGAAAGCTATTTTACCCATTTGCCATCAAAAACAAACAATCTGTCCCCACAGGAGATAGAAAACATCCTGTCACGTGGTTTGTGGGCAGTCACCAATGTCTTTCGTAACGGTCAAGGGAACTTAGAATCCTTCAATGAAACCAAATTACCTCCCGTGTTTGCATTTCAAACAACAGAAGAAATAAAGCTCTATAACAAGCTTGTAAATGCACCGTGCACAGAGATGAAGTCTGGTTATTTTGATTGTGACATGTGTTATCAGCTTGGAATTCACTGCAACCTTTCTGCAGTGCCAGATCCGGAGAAGGATTGCCAAAGTATAGAGTGTTCTTGAATGGGTGATATTTACTTTGACTTTTCATAGCCGCCCCCAAAGAGAAAATAAACATCAGAGAAGAGATTGGAATCTTTCAAACAGACATTTTTGCAGCATTCTGTATCAGCGAGTTGTTTTACTCAGGGGTGAAACGGCAAAGACTTTGATCCCATGGCCATCGCGAGAACCCCGGGAGAAGAAAACACAGGCCTCTCCTTTGTTGTAGAACGAGTAAAATAATGATTTGTGCCCATTGTTCAGTCAAACGTTGCTACTGATTTACGCTCGAGGATCATGCGTGAACCTTAAGTACCATGATTTTGGGAAGTACACCGTTATCTGAGAGGCTCCTGTGAACTTTGCTCGCCAGTCACTTTGTACTCTCCATTTCTGGCACGCCATCACGAGGCCTGTTTTTCCAGCTGGCAGGCCTTGACCTCTGCCACCTTGCAGGCCTGGGTGCTTTTGCATCGGCAGCCGGGGCGGCTGATGCCATCATAGCACTTCTGTGAGAGCTTGGCACATCCAGTGGCGGGCAAATAACACATCAGGCAGGGCAGCACCAACGAAACGGCTGCCATGAAGGACCACCGCGTGCAACAGTTTGAGTGCGAGCAGGAGCATGGCTTGTCAGCGCAGGAGCCTTCCTCGTCCTCATCAGTGCAGTGGTAGAAGACGCCCTTGACTAGGCACATGCAAGTGACAGAGTCCACTAGGTTCTGCGCTGAGCACAGGCACTCTTGGTTGCAAACCCAACAGGAGGGCAGGGCCCGGGGCAAAGTGCACTCCGTGCATCGGCATTTGCCGCATTTCTCGCACAGCGCAGCATGCTTCTTTTCCACTGGCAAGGCCGCGACTGCCTTCGCATTCTGAGCCTTGGAGCTCAGAGCCTTGGGCTGCTCTGCACCTAGGGTCCTGCCATGGCCATTGCCAGTAGTGTACGGATCCACAACAGGGGTGGGAGCTGCATGGTCCAGCAGCCTTTGGTCGGAGGAGGTGCTGCTGCTGCTGCTGATGGAGCTGGGCCGACCACTGAAGGAAATCCAGGGATGTGTGGTGGCATCTGGGACCTCACAGCGGGACAGATGAGGATGGTGCGGGGCTCCCAGCAGGACCTCCTGCCCCCTCGTGCCTGCCTTGTGACTTGGTGGCTGTTGTGAGATCACAGCAGGGGTGTCAATGTAGTCATTCTGCAAATGTAAAGATTTCATTTGGTCGATGGGGTAAATAGTTAATGGGTGCTGGAGCCGTCCGTAGGGAACGCGGCTGTCCAGCAAAGGCTGCACCATGATGGAGGAGGAGACTCCAGGAATGTGGTGAGGAACCCTTGACTCCATCTGTAGGTTGTGTTCCTCATATACCAGAGCTCAGGTCAGCATTTAGCACTCCTGCAAAGACCATAGCACAACTTAGTACGAAAAACCACCCTCATAGAATTCTAATCAGATGACCTAACGATTGGTTCGTGCGTGAAAAAAGCATAAATACATCTGAAATTGCATAATCTAGAAAATTGCGCTTTGAAATTGTTATAAAAGGGACCTGTAAAAACTTTCACTTCCACAATCAGATTTATCAGCATTAGGCTAAGTGCAAGCCTGCACTAGTGTTCTAATGGGAGGGGTTTATTCTGAATAAAATAAACATAAACGTGCATTAACCTAGGTTAAAGATTCACAAATTCACAATTAAATAACAGTACTACGCTGTTGACGTGGGGTTAGTAATAGTACGGCTAAACCGAAGCTATTAAGAGAGTTTTACAGGTAAAATACCCTCTTAAACGCAGTCGCACGTTTAAAACAGTTTATCCAGTGAAATGTTTTCGTTGTGCGGTCCTATAAAATGTTAAACAGCCTATCTGTTTTCAGCAGAAGAAAACGGTAGGCTGTTTGATAAGACAAATATCAACCTGTTGCTAGATTTTTGCGTGAGCTATGTAATAAATTGAAGTGGCGTTGCTTCTGCGCTTCTCTTGAGCAAGCCTGCAGCCTCTAAAGCAGTGTCGTCTGAAAGGACAGATATATGTTGGCGTGCCACAATTACAGTTTCATACAAAGCATTCAACATTTAAACAGCCTTTTTTTAAACGAACCATAACGTATTCACCAGAATCTAAAAACACTCATAACGAAGATAAATGAGATGCCCTCTGCCTCTCGCTGATCTCCATTCAGTGTTTAACTCGTCAAAACAGTTTTAATGCTTAAGATGAGCTTCAGTGCTTCGAGCTGCAGTGAAGCGTCACGCGATGGTAAAAGATAGAACGCGAACAAACGCGGATCCTGATACGCAACACGAAATAGGCTACTGTCGCTTCCCCGATCGAAAGAAACGACGCGTACACGGTTAACCCCGAATTCTCACCTGTTCTACGTGTACATTTCATTCTTAAATCGCCCACGATCCTGTCGTGGTTGGTTACCGTAGTTAAATATTTATTTACACAAGGCTCAAATACACCTACAATGCGTTGCTAAAGAACGGCTGCATCGGCGCTTTGTGATAAACCAGAATGGAGACGACTCGATTTTAAGTAATATAATAGAAATTTCATGTTATAGCGTTGTCCTTGACATTTGGATTACATTTACTTGAACTGCATTATAATATTATAAATAGCCTATATAAGTATATATATGTGTGTGTGTGTGTGTGGATATATTTTTAAAATAAATGGAAAAACTTACTTGCATTAGAATAGAGATCATTTCTTCTCAGATGAACAGAGTGTTGCGATATAATCCAATACCAGATACCAGAGAGAGAATGATAGGTAGATCCAAACGAAGCCACGAAGGGGGGAAAAATCCGGACGACTATCCGTTCGATGTGCACTGCAGTAAGGACACAGTCTTCTCCATACGATGTTGCAACTACATGAGGGAAATGGCTTTTTATGAATGGGAGGGTAAGAAACGTACTGCGCAGATGCTTTGACAGATTTTTTTTTGTGAATGGGAGGGCATTACGACTCGGGGGTTACACTTTTATGAATGGGAGAGCTCCGGATTTCACTGCGCATGCGCCTTTTCAAGATTTCATGAATGGAAGAATAAGGTCTTTTCGTCACAAGGGCAATGTCAAAGCGGATTACATGAAGAAGGCGGCTACTACTGCTTTAATTCATGTTTTCTATACATTGCCTTATTCGTGCGTGTCTTCTAAAGGTCCTGACCTGTTACGGTATGGAAGCATTCTTAATCATCTTGAAAGGAATTTAAGGCAACTGCGTAGGCTATTTACATGACGGGTTGAACATGCTGCTGTAGTCGTGTGTTCATTTTGATATGACGCATAATTGCACGATATCGTTTCAGTCCAAAACATTTCTTGAGTTTCATCACCACAGGTTAATTTGTAAGCCTGGAGTGGCGTGCACTTTATCCTTATTTTGGGTAATCAGAAAACATGTCAGGAACTATGGGTCTTGCTTAAAATGGAAGGGGGGTAAAATTGCATTTAAGCGGTCCCATTTTCCAATTCCAGTTTGGCTGCACTGGAGTAGCAAAAACACGTTTATGACGCAGCAGCATGAGGTCATGCAGGATCAACAAAAGAACAGGATGTTGTCGATTTGTAACGATCCCACAAGCAGGAAATGTGTGTGAATTTCCTTTTTAACATCCCTCTGTCTACCCTTCCCCCCACGGATAATTCCCAGCTTGTGGCTTGACTAATGCTGTCAAATGTTAATGGGAAGCCTCCACATTAGCACACATTTCCATGACAACATCTGCTTTCATATTAAAAATAAAATCACATTATTTGATGTGCTAAATTTAGGAGAGAATGGGTTTCATTATTATTATAGCTTTGTTTTATATACCGCACTAAAATCTAGTGTATATCTCTCTTTGAACAAAAAAGAGAGAAAGAAACAGCACTTTTAGTATTGATTGGATGGAAACCTGGGGAAGGAGACAGAGCTAAATATAGTACATTCACTCTTTGAACACTCTGTTTTCCATTTGGTGCAAACGACCACAGACTGAGAATAGGATTATCAAATGGGGCAATTTAACATCTCCAATACACAATGGGTTCCTTACCATGGAAATGGTTTCTGCCTAATGTCTTATAAATCTAATGATGAATTACTAATGAATAGGTTATTTGTTTACATATATGTATATACGTCTCTCTATATATATTATACGTCTCTAGTGAAACACAAATATGCTAAAATATATTTGAAATATTACAAATACATATTAATGTACTTAATAAAATTAAAAGATCGTGCAGTCCTCATCGGTAGTGACATTAAAACACATTTTAGGCTTGATATTAAGAAATGTAGGTTTAATTCGTGTTTTTATATCAGCAAGTCTGGAGTGATATGTCAGTAAATATGTCAATAGAGTGGAACTATATACTTAGTGTGAAATAAATGTATTTTAAATACATTATATTTGTATTTCATGAATGGAAAAAACAAATACTTCAAGTGAATTTTTCATGAAAGCTCAATTCTTTTACTAAAAAGTAAAAGACTAGAGTGGCGACCTGATTTAAAAAGCAGCAGCCTGTGGTCAATTGGGGGTCCCTCCGTTTTTTAAGCCAAGCCCACAGGAAGGAGCTTGTGTGAGGGATATATGCGGAGAATGCAAGCCTTTGGAGATCTGGGCCTGTGTGGGAAGAAGGGGTAGGCCCCTTCTGGTCCCCTGCTGATACAGAGGGGAAAGCCGAGCTCTTGGTGAGATGGTGACCCTCGACCCTTCTTCAGAGAACTGACAGGAGCGGCCCTGAACTCTCACCCATGGGACAAACTAGCTATGAAGCGTGACCTGTTGCTGGGGGCGTGGACCTGCCATTCAGGCCACAAGCATTCTGGGCATTCCACGCGCCATTCCCCTTACATAGCAGACTTCCCCCTCCCATGAGAACCCACATCAGTACCCTGTTACCCAAAACACAAAAAAGCCCCTCACAAAGTTGCCATTACTCACCATTAGTGCACGACACCATAACATAAATTTCCACACACACAAGCCTTTATAGAGAAATAAACATTTGAAATCGGTACCAGAAAGGACACTCAGCCTCTTTATGTGTGTGTATGTTTGCATACATGACAAGTCCCCACTTCCTGTGACAGCAGCTGGTTCTCGGCCTGCAGAACTGGATAAAATCAAAAGAATTGTTTGCTGCTTTAATTACACGTCGACTGTTCCTCTTGTTAAACAACCCGATCTTATCTATAAAGTACAGCACATAGTGTTTAGTTTTCTTTGAGAATTTTTATTGAAGTCCTATATTGTACATATATCTGCTCCATCAGGCTTGAGTAAGCAGTTATATATCTAGCAAGAATGCCATTCAGTGTGGTTGGGTGGCAAAACAGGAGGTCAGCCTTCGTGCTGTCCTCAGCGCTCCTTGTTGACATGAGAATGCCTGACCTTCATTAGTAGTGCATCACAGAGTCACTAACAGTGGGGAGCTATATTTGAGACCTGAATCAGCAATGCTGGTCCAAGCAAAGCACAGTGGATCAGCATTATCCATCCCAAGGAGGCCTTTGTTGACAAGCTATCAGCTAAAATAAGCTCCAGCCAGGAGGAGGCACACATCCCTATCAGCAGCCCACTTCCTGTGAGACAGCAATTTTCTGAATGATGAAGGAGAAGCTTGCACACATCCCCGGACGTTACTCTAGTTATTTATTTGTTCGGCATTAATGATTAATGAGCGGGAGGGCTTTGAGTGGCACTCAATGAAATAAGATTAGGAAGTTAGAATATTTGCTAAGTGCTAACCTCCAGTGATATCTGCATCATTTGCACCCTTGGGAATTTGTTACATTTTTGGTAGCTTACTGACCCAAAATCCTCGATTTGTCCAGGGGTTTAGCTGCTTCTCTAGCATTTTCATTTTGTTAATTAGCCCTATTGTCTGCATATCAATCAGATTAGCTCTGGGGGATCTAGGTGGAGGGTGCTGAGTAGAGCAAGTTTACCCAGGAGGAAGTGCGGGGCTTTGATCTCTGCTAATGAGCTGCCAATACCGCCCTCAAGGGCTGCTTCCTGGGGCCAGCTGGAAGCCTGCAAGTTAGGCCACCTGAAACAACATGTACTCTTTCCCTTTCCAAGTGCCCTCACCCCACCTGCCCTTCCCCCATTTTTCATCAATGGTGACCCTTCCCCCAAATTGAACTCTGTGATAATTGGAGATAGAGGTGGGCTACAGTCACCCAGGGTTCTATTGTCCCCAGTGTATTCATTCACTCTCTAGCCAGACTAGTGGCCTGATGGATGTTCTTAGTGATACTTTATTTAAATCAACTTTTCCTTTAGGGAAGTGATGGATGTGACGTAAGACATGGTTATTAAATGCCTGAAAGTTTAAACTTTGAATTATGAAACCCTTGCACACACAACTTCCTAATTTCAAAACCTGACGTCTCCAGTCTTTGTCTATTATGCAAATTCACAACAGAGGATGTAAATTTCATGCACGCTCTATCTTAAGTTGGTTTCACAGTATCGCATCATGTAGAACATCCGGTCTGATCGTTTTCCGAAACGCAGCGCCTGGAATGTCCAACAGGAGTATGTGATTCACGTCCTTTAATCCTCAGCACTTCCAGTAAACCTCTCACCACTGGGTATCCTCTCACTCCTTTGTGACCGTGGGAGAGGGTTGAAACAGAAAGCTCAGCCAATCCTCAGAAGCTCTGTTTCACATCCATTCTCTTCCTTGATCCAGCTCAGGTACCTGCAGTCCTGGGAAAGAAGCGACTGGCCATGTCTTTCCCCACTGGACATTAAGCCATGCTGAGGTTGATGGCGAGCACACAGCAGCCCCTTTGATGGGCGTGGGGACAGGGCGACACGGGACACTTCCTGGGCTGAATGGCGCCCTGACACTCGACACCTGGGACAGCGGCGCTCCGACGCTGGCCTAGTGTCAACCTCAACGAGGCACCTTTGTGCTCCTGGGCTCGGTAACCTATCCGGAAAGATCTCTCAGTGCTGGTTCCCATGCATCACTCCACTCTACTTCACACTGCCTTTGTGCCCAACTGGCTCGGGACTCTCCTCACTTCCTTTCACCTTTATCCAGACTGTTTGGTCCCAGTGAAAAGTAAGTATGAATTTGAAAGGAGGGTATAGCATTTGCTTTGCGGTAGCCTTGTGGATGAGGCCAGTTACTTGTACACATAAAACTGTTCCCCGGGATTAATTTGAGGGCATTGTTCAAACACGGGCTATCTGGTGTCCCACTGTCTTTACTGCTGCTCTTTATATCTTCCTCACAAAGAGGTACAAAGTGCTACATTCTCCAACAAAAAGCAAGCACAAGCGCCTTTTGTTGAGACAGCCCATTACTGATCTTGATGCAGGACATCGACCATAACTCAAAAGTATAAAAATTTCGCGAGAAACTATAACTGCAGTGAACCAAGCACATTAAAACAGGGGTGTCAAGGCTGTCAAGATGTGAAATGCCTCACCACAACAAGGCATGCGATGGCTAACATCTGTGCAGGAGACTAGGTTCGCTCGTTTTTGAGGTGCTGCCTCCGAGCCCTGGGCGGCTCAGTCCAAACCCACCAACCCGTCTGGCTTGTCAGACACACAAGGCTGTCTCCCCAGGATGGTTTAGTGCATTGTACAAAGTGACAAACCCATCAAAGCAACCGGGCCCAAATAAAAGGTCTTTTTATGACTTTCCTTCAAAGAGCGGCTAGGAGTTCAAAGCACACACAGTGAGCTTGAGTCGATGGAAAGTTCAGAATCATACAGAGAGGCAAAGAGATGTGGGGGCAGGGGGGGTGGCAAGGGCCTCAAAGGGGATTCAATATTGCTCATGAAAGGCCTACCCAACCTGGCATATTCTGTGTTCTCCTAGGCAGTAAATCTTCAATATTAGGTTATCATTCTCCTGTACACACCACCTTGCCTCCGTACTAAATATATTTCAATTTCATAAACATATGACATATTCACAGTATCTTCAACAGCATATGGCGTGTCTTTTGAAGGCGAAGCAGTCAGTGACTGTGCAGTTTAGCCTGCCCGGCACAGATAAGAATGCAGCTCGCAGTTGGGACAAATGATTTTGCTTCCCGCCCTCGATTTGTTCCTCCCTTTTCAGAAACAGAGAGAGCTCTTTAATTAAAAATGGATGTCACTTGTGGTAAAAATCTTTATTTATGTGCGTACAGTTGCATGCCTAACATCAAATGTGTCTCTGATGCTAAGGCATGTTAAGCCCCAGTTCGATCTCAATTTGTTGTGTTGTGCTCAGTGTAATGTGAGCTTTCAAGAAGTTCGCAGCTTTGATGCAGAACTGCATCTTGTAATGCATTCTGAATGCAGTTTCTGACTAAACCCCTCACTGAGATGAAGTGAATCAGCCCAGATTTCTTTGCTATCATGCAGTGGTGAGGAATGGTGTATCATCAGGAGAACCATGTGTCCAGTTTGTCAACGTGCCTTCTGCAGTCGCAGGATTAATTTTTGATGAGTCACGTTGAATCATTGTAGAGCACATGTCAGTGTGACTCTCACATAGACAACAAGTACATTGGATGGACAAGTTTACCATTGGAAACCCGAGAACTGGAGCAAACTTGCAATGACCCAAATCTGATGCTCAGGGGTGAATCCATTGTTCTGATATGTATGGCACTATTTATAGAGAATCATGTCAGCATGCTTGTGGAACAGCGGTAGTGGCAAAAAAAGCCACCTTGGATATCTGTTTCATGAATAAGAGTTAAGATCAGGCTCCCTCAACCAAGCCTGGTTAACTCTCCAAACAAACATTACCAGTGAAGCAAAGGATCGACTCCAATCAAATCAAACTACGAGCATGTGTGTGCGGCTTCACTAATTACAAAGCAGCCTGAGTTTACGTTGGCTGAGTGGCAGCAAGCGCTGTGGGCTGATCCACTAACCAGCTGACAGACTGGCCGTGCTGAAGCTTGGCTTCAGTGAGTGTCATTCCATTCGCTCTGCACCTATACCATATCAAGTCACCCGTGCCATTGTATAAATAAAGGTATGATTTCCGCTAGTAGATATATAATGCAGGTATCTCCTTACCAAGCCCTCCCTTCCCACTGGCTTTGTGCCTCTGCAGTGTTCCTGAAATCCCCCAGCCCTTTTAATCCCCACAGCAACAAGGGTCTGTTTCTGTGCTTTATACTGAAGTAGGCCTCTGAGGCCTGCTGTATGCCTTGGCCTGCTGGCTAGAAGCCTCCTGTTTACAATTTCCCTATTCCTGTTTTTAATGTTGCTTCGAGAGCAGCCACAAAGGGCCAGTTTTGTCCAGCATGAACAAGGGAGCCATTAGAACAGAGATGGAGGAAGGAAGGAAGGGAGATTTGGGAGGGTTAGGTTTTGGGGAGGGGGGGGGTGATCAGGTGCCCCAGAGGGGATTAGTTATCCCAGCTGGTCCCTTTGGGGCAAGACATGGAAAGTATTTTTATTTCAGAAGGACTGAGTGAGGGACAACTAGGATGCACTGAGGAAATTCCAACAAGAATGCTATGTCGCAGTGATATGAAGCCGGAGATGTGTAATCCGCAGAAATTTGTATGCACTTATGTTCTCAGAGGTGGTTTAAAAGCATAAAGACACCAAACTAAGATTTAATCTATCTGCAGATGCTAGGAAGTCTATTACAGTACAAATAAAACATGCAGCTTGCACATAAAGCAATTTAACATATATGCAGTGCCATAAAGTTACTTGTGTCTCCTGTTATTCCCTTAAAATGCGAAACATTACCATATTTTTTTTCTTATAGTGTGTAATATTACTAATGTTTCTACCTTTTTTATTCATGTACTATAGAGCTGACTTAAAAATTCCAATATAGCTGAACTACAGTATAATGAAGCTGTACAAATGGCAATAAATTAAATTCTAATGTTTCAAAGCAACAGTTCTTGTTATAGAGATTGATTTTCTCTATGTCTTACCTATGAAATAATTCCCCAGGGTAACCCTGGACTGGCCGGCATTCATAGAGGAAAAGCACCACAAATTTTTCTTTTCTCCATATGGCAGCCATTTGTCTCAAAGAGCTCTGTCAAACATAAATAATATGTTATGAAAAAAGGGGCAAAAAGCATTACTTCCTCTGGGATAGGATCTCTGGAGGCCTGGTGTCCTTCACATCCTTGTCTTTCATGCAGACAAAAAAAGAGCAAAAAAAGAAAAAGAAAGACTAGTGCAGACTGGCTGCAAGTCAGAGCACACATACAAGTCTGGAGAACGCATGTAACCCTTAATCAAAACAGGCCCAGAAAATTCAGCCCATCTGTTTGTTTGCAGTGCATACTGGACTCAAGCTATCAGGAAATGACGGAAGTGATGGAAAAAAAGAAACCTGCTGAAATATTGCACAACTGATTCAGTCAAGACACCAGGCATCTCAAATTTTGGGAAATAACTAACTTGTTCATTAGCATAGCAGTACTTCTTCTGTTTTCAAGAGTAGTTTTCTAGTAGCCATGTTATCAGTGTAGCACAGCTAACTAATTTGTAATATTGTATTGGACTTTACTACTAAACAATATTAGGTACTTACATGTTTGACTTTCTTTTATAAGAAACAGTTTAATTTATCGAACCATTTAAACTTTTATGCTTATGTTACCAGGGATAATATTTTTTATTTAGTCAAATACTGCTGTTTTAAGCTTGATCAGGGTATGTTTGTTATGGAATTCAGCGTGCATTGTTTGATTCAGATGTTGAATTTGTGCTGTCGCACCATTCAGATCATCAGCTGAATAATAAATATAGCAGCAATGTAATTTGCAAGTTCTTTTCCAAAGGCTTGAACTACTTTTGCTTCCAAGCAATCTCCTGGACACTGGACACATCAGCACTGATGCAATTAAAAGAAAATTGTGAAAAATACCCAGACAAAATGAATCCTTTAACTTTAAATCAATTTCTCTCTTTCCTTCTGTTTCTTCACCAACCATGGCTCGAGCTTTCCGTGTGCCGAAAGGATCATGATTAACATTCGTTCAATTCGCTGAGGGACACGAATTTTAAGCCCTTCCTTCCTGCTGCAAGTGGAATTCTCATTAAGTCATAACTACTTTTCAAGAGCAGCATTCCTGCTTAGGAGTCCCTCCAAGACTCCAGCACAATGATTTTCTTAGCTGCAAATTAATTGCTGAAAAAGACGAGGAAAGAGAGTAATTTTTCTTAGATCGGACATAGGGTCATTTATAAAAGAAAGAGCAAGTATGACTGTCACGCATTAACGGATGAGGTCTTGTCAGGAAGTAAAATCATTTTGTATTCAGACATGCACAGTGTTTAAACCTGATGTGTCATCCATCATTTCATTTGTTAAAGTCAACACAAAGTCAAAACGCACCTTATTTACCTCCGTAATGCACTTCCCTTGAATTATTATGCATGGTTTATAATTATTCTAAATATTTTTTTGGTCCCACTACATATTATGTGGCCTTAACTACAGTGTACTTACATTTAAATCAATTTGATACATTGCACATTGTACATATGTGTTTTTAGAATTAATTTCTGTAATTACATTTATAATTACACTGTTGACCCGTCCCTTATACCTTAACCTACCCCTAAACTAAGCAATTTAGTAATACATTATGAACACAAAACGTGCATTGCAGTTATTTCTTTATGTAAGTAGTTAAGGCCACCTAATATAAAGTGTGACCATTTTTTTCAAATAAGTCATTTTTGTTCTATTATTCTAAATAAGTTTTTAAGTTTGTCTTCATAAATATTATTTATTAAATATAACTACTTGTTCCACCTCTAAAATTACCTTCCTTCTCAGCTTATGTCACAAATCACTCTAAACTTTCGTCCCTCTGGCCAGTCTCCATTTTTCATGATCCAATTCATTCCCAATGGATAAAGTCAAGCCCCATCCTACATTTTGCCTTGTTGATTATATCTGGTTTAACTCACAAATACTGTACATTCATATACATTCATGTTGACTAGAAATGATTGGGAACAGTCCGTACTTTCCATTAATATGCATGCCAGCACTAAATGCTTTGTTTTAAAGGCTTACTCTATCCCCAAATTAAAATGTTATCATTAATCATTTACCCCCATGTTGTTCCAAACCTGTAAAAACTTTTTTTCGTCTTTGGAACACAATTTAAGACATTTTGGATGAAAACCGATTGACTGCCAAGTAATGAGCACTGTCAAGGTCTAAAAAAATGAAAGACATCATCAGAAAAGTCCATCTGCCATTAGTGGTTTGATCTGAATGTTATGTAGCCACAAGAATACTGTTTGTATGAAAAGAAAACAACTTTGTTCAACAATTTGTCACTAATGTCACTGGACTATTTTTGACAATGTCTTTCTTACTTTTCTGGACAGTGTTCATTACACTCTCAGAAATAAAGGTACAAAAGTTGTCACTGGGACAGAACCTTTTAAAAAGGTATACTTTTGTACCTATTAGATTCAAATATGCACGCTTTAAGCACTGATATGTACCTTTAAGGTACCAAAAACTTTTGGTATAATAGTGTACCTTTTAGAAAGGTACCACCCCAGCTTTTGTACCTTTGTTTCTGAGAGTGTACCTGGTCAATGGAACCGTCACAAACCTCCTGGTTTTCATCCGAAATATCTTAAATTGTGTTCTGAGGATGAAGAAAGCTTTTACGGGTTTAGAACGACACGGGGCCAAGTGGTTAATGATTAAATAACCCTTTAAGGTGAGCTTGATTTCAGTCACTGTTTGGTAAGAATGATTACCTGTATGGAGTAGTCTAGCCAGAGAAAATAACCGATGGAGCTGCCTGTTCTTGGGTTTTCTTTCTTTAGCACTGGAGGGCTGGGCACAAGCCTTCTCGCTCTTACCTGGGCTCAATGGTTCTAACTGTGGTAACTTAAATTGGGTGCCCCCCTACTTGACTCATTTAGTAATTTGTCTGGCTCTTTTCCTTCTTCCCTACGGCTTGTAAAACAATCCAGCAATTTCCCCCTTCCCAAAAAGATGGATGCTAATTCTGTAGGAGAATGAGAGGAAAGGGCTGTAGGCACTTAACATCAACTCTTAAAACATAAGACTGAAGGCAGCGTCTTTATGTAAAAGAGCCTTTCCCAAACAACATATGCATGTGAAATCACATATAACCCTGGAGCACAAATCCCGTCATGATTAGCACAGGTATATTTGTAGCAATAGCCAACAATACAGTACATTGTATGGTTCAAAATGATAGATTTTTCATTTATACTGAAAATCATTTGAATATTACGTAAAGATCTTGTTCCATGAAGATATTCTGTAAATGTACCTTAAATATATCACAGCTTATTGTTTGATTAGTAATATTAATTGCTTAGGACTTGATGTGGACAACTTCAAAGGCTATTTTCCCCAAATTTAGATTATTTTTGCACCCTCACATTCCAGATTTTCAAATAGTTGTATCAGCTAACCATAAATCAATGGGAAGCTTATTTATTCAGCTTTCAGATCATGTATGCATCTCAATAAAAAATTCAAATGTATAACTGGTTTTGTGATACAGGGTCACGTATAGTTCTAGTTTACATAATGTTTTCTTTACAAAAATTACTATGATAGATATTGATGGTGTCAGATTACAATATCATGGTATGCAGTGCTTAACATACAGCATGTAACGTGCATGCAAAAATATTGTTAACAAAGACTTAACAATTACAAAATATTTGCATTTAGTTCAGCGGGCTAGAAGACAAATTTGACAGAGATCATGTGACAGTTCATTGTCACAATATTTGCCTGAATTGTTTGATGTCAGCAGATCGAGTTTTATTCCACGCATAGCCATGGTGCGTGCTGACGGCCGCTTTGCTGATGAGCAGCAGTGCCGAGGACCGGAGGCACACTTCTAGACTTGTGGATCAGGCAGAAAATGCATTATGGTCTGTTATGGTTGACTGATCGCTCCCATTCAAAGAGTGAGCTGCTCACAAAAGGGCCAGGGCTGAGTTCAAATAATGGATCGACACTCACCCTCCAACCCCCTCTCCACCCTAACCACCCCATTTGGATGATCACGAGGCACTTTTGGTGGAAGGACAGATTCTGTGCCCCCTATCCTGGTCTTGTTGTTGCGTACTGGTGGTGAACAGCAGGCCTATTGGTTGGACTTCCTGTGTTTCAAAGAGAGTGTTGCTGACCATCAGGAAGTGAAGC
The DNA here is from genome assembly GCA_034779775.1 of Enteromius afrohamiltoni. Classification (NCBI taxonomy): domain Eukaryota; kingdom Metazoa; phylum Chordata; class Actinopteri; order Cypriniformes; family Cyprinidae; genus Enteromius; species Enteromius afrohamiltoni. The sequence goes on along the minus strand of JAUYWG010000059.1, from coordinate 11,482,823 downwards.
TTAAAAGGCGGAACATGGATGCAGGGTTGCTCATTCAGACGGAGAGGAGCCCTTGGGGAGGGGGAAGTTAGGGATTTAGTTCAAAGCAACCATGGACAACTTTTCAGAGAGTTTTGAAGTAATGGTATGCATTTACCAGTCAAGCAATTCTCAGTAAGTGTGTCCCTTGCAGGCAAAACTAGCTGACAGGACTTGTTCTCTAAGGTCATGCTAATATGACTACAAACACTTGACTTTTTTGAAAACACTATTAAAGCTCTTTGTGTGGGAAAAGTTGCTGCATTCCACTATCCGTATTTTAGAGGAGGGTAATCTTTAAATAAGTCTTTGCTAGTTTGCACTGCTGCACCTTCTTATATAAAAAGCCTCGAAGAACTAGAATTTGGAAACAGCTTCTAACTTTAATGTTTTGCTTTTGTTAAAATTATTATTTTTTTGCTTACTAAATGTAGGCGTGTGCTGAGTTGATACTACACTGTGTCTAACATATTTTTATGCTATACATTTGTGCAATGGTTTGCCATTTCGCAAAATCGCCATCTGGTCTTTATTACATTAATTTGAAGCTTTTAGCCACTGACAATTAATTTACACCATAATAATTTAGAATCTGATTGGTGCACAGGGTTTTCCTTTGAGTAGTCTGTTTATTATAATATTCAAATGATGCATGGTTATACAAATCTTTTCCCCTGCTTTCCCTGACCCTACCTTACCTGGTCATGCTCGACCCTTGAACGCAAACCGTAGAAACGGTCTGAGTCGAGTGATAATAGAGACATGGAAGTAAGCGTCCTTCAGGTCAACCGCTGCAAACCAATCTTGAAGCTGAACGCATTTGATAATGCGTTTCTGCATCAACATCCTCAACGGCAGCCTGTGTAAGGCGCGGTTCAGAACTCGCAGGTCCAAGATGAGCCTGAGGTCACCTCCCTTCTTTGGCACAATGAAGTAAGGGCTGTAAAACCTTGACGTCATCTCGGCTGGAGATACCGGCTCTATTGCAATCTTCTTGCGCAGTACAGAGGCGTCTTGAGCACACCGCTGAACCTGGGTAGGACGGCGGGTGAACTGAATCGCATAGCCGAACTGGATCATCCGGAGGAGCCACATCGATGGGCTGGAATGCGCGGCCCACACCTCCAGTCTCGTCGATAATGGAAGCATTGAAGTCACCAGTCTGCCTGGACTGTGGAGTACTGCTGAGCAAAGTTCTCCACGGTGTCGCCGAATAGGCCAGCCTGAGTGATCGGGGCATCGAGGAAGCAAACTTTCTCAGTGTCCTTCATTTCAGCCAGGCTAAGCCATAGATGGCGCTTCTGGGCCACAAGTGTGGACATCGTCTGCCCGAGGGTCGGTCGCCGAGCGCAGCTCCTGCATCAACCCCGGGTCGGCACTACCCTCATCTAGCTCTTTAAGCGCCTTGGCCTGGTGTACTTGCGGGATGGCCATGGCATGAAGAGCTGAAGCAGCCTGCCCGGCCGCACTGTAGGCTTTGACAGTCAGAGTTGCCGTGGTTCTACAGGGACCGGGCGGGAGATGAGGGCGAGTCCGCCAGGTGGCAGCACTATGTGGGCACAGGTGCACCACCATCTTGCGCTCAACCTAGGGAATGCCATCGTACCTCATGGCTGCTTCACCATCGAGGGTAGTGAGGGAGATGAAATGGTTCTGGCTGTAAAAGGAGCCTCCCACTATTTCATCACCTCCTGATGCACCTCGGGGAAGAAAGAAACCGGGGCTGGACGCGGCTGAGAACCGCGGCCCGACCCCAGAAACCAATCATCCAGCCGAGAGCACTCAGGGCTGGGAGGCTTTGACACCTCCAGCCCGATGCTCTCTGCTGCCCGAGCGAGCATGGCAATCATCTCTGAGTCGGACTCGGCACCCGAAGGCGGCAGCCCGGCCGAGTCTTCATCCTCGCCAGATGAAAACCCATCCCCCGATGCTGTGATCGACATACGATCATCCGATGGCCCACCAAATTAAATGTGAGGGCCACCCAAAGGCGGTCCAGACAAATCACCAGTGAACTGCACGGGGCAGTCTCTGCGAGAGGTGTGAGAGGCCCGCGAGGACGTACATGGCGGGGAAGCTCTCACATTCCTCGAATCGCCACCTGCCTTCGCCGTGGAGTCACTGCCAGGTGCAGCGAACTGAACACGGGGAGCAGATGTCACTTCCCTGACTGGGGGGGGGGG
>JAUYWG010000059.1:11457053-11471806 GCA_034779775.1 Enteromius afrohamiltoni | reverse complement strand
AATTTCAGTATGCAAGTTCTACAACATCATCAATATCTGTTGGATCTTGAGTAGAACTTAAAAATACATTCTCTAACACATAAAACTTTTTTTGTTTGTTACCTTGAGTTAAATTAGACATTTCCACAATGATGCACACAATGCGATTTGGATGCGATTAATTGCAATTAATTATATACATTTTTAATCTATAAGCATAACATATTTAAAATATAGTTTGTATCTATATATGCAAAATAAATATACACAGCATACACAAATATATTACGTAAAGAAAAACGGTGTGTTTGTGTGTATATATATATATATATATATATATAATATTTTGTTTTAATAATATAAAGTTTATAAAAATTATTAATTAATTATTAATTTTAAGTACGTTTTATATTTATTGGTTAGTTCTGCATAAATGAAATGCCGCTTCATAGCTGAATTAACATGCTGTTATGCCATCTTTGAAGTGTAAATATAAATAATTATTAAAGAGATAATAGACAGAATAATCACAATACCGTATAGTGAATACAAGTAAGAATGTAATTTGCAATCAATTTAACAAATATTACCTTGGTGCTAAAAAGATAGCACCTTATTTATAACCTAATCAACAAAACAAACTGGATAGAGTTTAAGCTGAATTAATCATAATGAATGAATAAATGAGCTACATTCCCAAAACAGCCGTCACAGAGAAGTAAAAAAGCAAAAGATCCCTGGCCCGGAGACTACAGCACACAGTTAGACAAACAGAGAGAGCAGGATCTCTCAGGATGCAGGGACAGCTCATCTCTCACACAGATCTGTGTCCAGAGCGCTCAGACTCTTCCAGACAGGAAGCGACACGTCTCTCCTGATGACTCCCTAAAGGGCCCTGCCAGAATACGGCCAGTAAGCTTGAAAATCCCATCTAACCACCTCTTACCACACCCAGCGCAGCTCTAAGGCACCTTTATTACACTCCAGCAGCCTGTCCTACCAGAAATGAGCTCTCAATGCAGTGCCAACAACACCTGCAGGCTTCCTGACCAACCCATTACTGTAAATACACAGATGACTGATGCATTTACATACACGGGCCTGCTGCTTCAGTAAAGCTGCAACTATTCTAGGACACAACTGAAATTTAGTGGGGTGTTTTGATCAGTCATCAGAGAGGTGGCTTCTTTATTTTTATAACAATATGAGGAAAATATGGCAGGAAAATATCCTCCCTATGCAGCGATCTGTTTATTTTCTGATTCATATGCACATGCAGACTTTAAAATGATCACAGATTATAAGCACATATGTATATGTAACTTCGGAATGAATGTACTTTATTAATTAATAATAATAATAAAAATGGTTGATTACTATAACCCCTATTTTCTTCTCTTTCCTTTTGAAGTCAATATGAAATAAATTTGTTTCCATTCACATTGGTTGCTATGGTCTTCCTCAATGCGGTAACATCATTAAGTACACTTAAGTGTTCTTTTATTTCACTAATATAATATAATATGCAAGTACAGTTTTTTAATATAAGGTTTCAAGTAAACTAAAAGTTCAATTGGTACAAGGGTGCATATAAAAAATATAATGCATAGTGCATGATGTGAAATATCTTGAGTAACCTAATGTGCAAGGCAAAGACTAGGCTGCAATGGGATGCCAGTTCTCTGACTATACAGTAAAAATATGTTAGTATCATATGTTTGTTCTAAAAAAGGTCCTGCTGCATTTAGGATTCTCTGAAAGGATGTTTGACTGTTCTGCATAATGTCTCACAAATTCACTTTTATATCCTCCCAGGAAGAGTTTGATTATCTGTCCTAATATTAGGACTTTTGTCAACAGGGACTTTTAGGGTCGGGGGAGTGTTTGTGTGGCTTCACTCAAGACGTTCTGTCCACAGGAAGCTGCTCCGTACCTCCTGCGCCGGCCTGATCCACTCCCACATCGAGACAATGGCCTGCTTCAAAAGGCCTATTTGGACATTCCTGTGAATAAGGGAATAATTACAGGAGCTCTCCTGCTCTTTCACAAGAGAGGATGCAACTCAAAAAAGAGGCAATGAATGAAGGGCAGAAAAGAATGGGTGTGTGTATACATACATAAGCGTGTGTGTGTGTGTGTGTGTGTATCCTGCAGCATTGACATCGTAAAGGGAAGGAGATGCCTGGGTTATACTTGGTATGCGAGGCATTCACCATAAATAGGGCCACGACTTGGTGTTTTTTGTTTGTTGTTAAGTTAGACAGTGGCTATTTTTATTCCAATGGGATTCTATCTAGAGAATGGCTGGAAAAGGAAAAAGGAAGTGATGATGGACTTTAAACCAACAGACATTCAGAGGCCACATTTTTTTATAGATGACGGTCCTCGGATATGCTTTTATGTGGAAAAAGGAGGTGCGTGTGTTACACGCTGCCTTCTAAAAAGAGATGTTTTTCCATGAGAACGTTAAAGGCGTAGTTCAAACAGGAATGAAAATTGTCGTTGTTGACATATATAGTTACAAATCGGTATTATTTTCATCACATAAGAAGATGTCCTCAAAATATGGCAGGAAAGCACTATAAAATTATCATATTATGGCGCTTTTCCACTGCATAAGTACGGCACGGCACAGTTCAGTACAACTCACTTTTGGGAGGTTTGCACTGGGAACAGTACCTGGTACCTCTTCCTTTTTTTAGTACCACCTCAGCCGAGGTTCCAAGCGAGCCGAACCGTTATCAAAATGTGCCGTGTAAACTCTGCTGGTCACTGATTGGCCGGAGAAAATCGTCATTACTGACGGAGACAGTGACCACGTCTATTCCTCTCACAAATCAATCTTTTTGCCTCAGAAGACCTGGAATATAAATATCTTTCAAATAAATGATGATGGTGGTTGTATCTGCCCGCTATATCTTGTGTTTTATTGACAGATGGTTTAGGGGCAGGGGTTGGGTTGTGCTCATAAATGTGTAAATAATTCATTTAAATAAAACTGTTTACATTGAGAAATCACACCCCTACATATATGCAATAATGCTATTGTTTTTACCCAATATATCTATTAATTATGATGATAAGATAAAAAAATATTGCGTCTGCATATTGACGCTAAGGGTTTCCTATTTAAAACCCTTCACGGCGAAAAGTGAATAAATTTACACTATTACAAATAAAGTATCTTAAAAACTTCTTCAAAGTGATGCAATAGAAAAAAACATTTTTGTTTCCACTAAGAACCATTAAGTCAAAGGTTCTTTGAAGAAACATCTCTTTCTTACCTTTTTATAATCTAAAGAACCTTCTTTCACAACATAGAACCTTCTGTGAAACTGGTTAGAACCATTTAGACAAAAATGGCATTCTATGGCATCGTGAAGCACCTTTATTTTTAAGACTTATAATTTTTCATTTAGAAGAATTAAGGACTATCAATAAGTTATGAATAATTACATTTTATTAATAATCTGTAATCATGCAATTCATAAAAGTAACTATAATCCGATTATGAGTATTTTAATATATAATCCAGAGTAATTCCATTTTTGGAATCCATTTTACATGTAATCAGTACCCAGAACTGGTACCAGTATACACAAACATGAAGAATTTGGTTAAACTCAGTTCACCCAATAATTCATGTCAAAAGTTGTTGCAATTTCAGTTGCGACGTTGGCTGATCAAAATTCAATATCAATATCTAATGTTAATGTGATGTCCAATACCCATGCCAGCTCATGTTGATATTGGTTGTTTTTAGGTTGTGTAACCAAAATTCAACGTTACGTCAATGTCAAAAAATAGCGTCAACCCGATTTTCATTCTCTACCAAACTGCATCATCCTAACATTGTATTGGTGTCCTGCCCCTGCTGCCCTAGCAAAGTTTATCAACTCTCAGCAGAAAAAAACTGATCATAACTTATAATAAATATTATAATGGCCATCCATTACTTGCTGGATATAAATGCAATTGTGCCTTATAAAGTCAGAACTGTGAGATATAAAGTCGCAATTTGCAATTGTGAGGGAAAAAAATTCATATTTATGAGATAAAAATTTGCCATTACTTTTTTTATTTTACTGTATATTTAGGGGCAGAAACAGGCTTCCATAAAATTCAATGTCATTAATTTGGCACTTTCAGGAATCCGGAAATTTATATCAGAGCAGTTTTACTAACGCTTAAACCCAAAATTCATTCTGCTTGTGTTTCATGAACAAGGCCCAATGTGCGAAAAAATAGAAAAAAAGAAAAAGTTCAAACATTCTTCTAAATATCTTCTTTTGTGTTCCACATAAGAAAGGCAGTTCCTTTTACTTTTCGGGAGAACCCTGCTATTTTATTCTGTGACATAGTTTAATACCATTTTCTCTAACCCCAATGACTGGGCATCTGTGCAGAAAAAAAGTGATTATGATAACATGGGCTTTATGACCCAGTTTCATGCCAAAAATAAATCACATAAGAAGGCAGTTCAGATGAGATCAGTTTCTCTGACGGCCACTTAATTATTGAAGCTAATGTCAATATTCTATTTCCTGAGGACGTATTACAGCTCATCAAAGAAATGGGCCAGGGATAAAAGAGTGCAATATTCCATTCACACTCTCCTGCCAAGAGGATTTATAATCAGGAAGTATGAAAGACAAGAGGTGGACTTCCTGTACTTCTGGATGGAGATGTAATAGCTTATGCTGTATCACATCATGGGAATATCGAGAACGCATCCTGCCCAGAGCCTCGCTTGTGTTAGTGTGACGCACAAAGAGAGAGTACAGCTGCCATGTATTTGTTATCGTAACACCGCGCTCATCTTTAGATAGTTCGGAGGATGGGGGTCTATTTTTAGCTCTTTCCGCAGATGAATCGGTCAGTTATGTGCCTAAGAATGGGAGGTGTGACAAACGAGAATGTGGTGTGCGAGCTGGGGATCTGGTTGTTATGGAAATCGCACTCATTTCTCACAGCCTCTCACAGGAAGAGGAAAAGGTGACCAACACACTAAGTGCGTGAGTTACTAAGCACAGATGAAGGACGGAATCAGTTCATTACTGTGGTTTTGCAAATGCTTTGTGTGTTTTTTTTTAATCTTAGGATGTGAGATTACATAATATGTCACAAGCTCATTAAATCACAACCCACCACAAATATAAATCCATTGCATCTTTATAGTTTGAGCCAATGTTCCACAGATCTGGCAGGTCCTATATTATACTGTACTGTATTGATTAGGGATATTATATATTGTAGTTTATATGCCGCACAACTGTTTCCAACCCTGATGAGCATATTAGAATGATTTCTGAAGGATCACGTGTCACTGAAAACTGGAGCAATTATGCTGAAAATTCAGCTTTTCCTCACAGAAATAAATTGCATTCTTAAGTGCATGTAAATAGAAAATCGTTATTTTGAATTGCAATAATATTTCAAATGTTTTTTTTCTTTATTTTTGATCAAATAATTTCAGCCTTGATGAGCATAAAGGTCTTCTATAAATGTCTTTTTAACTGAAGTGTATAAGTGCACTACATTTTACAACAAGAATTTACTTTGTCATGTCATAAATTGATGATATTTTGAGAGATGCATTGACCTTGATGCTCACATGAGGGCCATTAGAGTCTATTTGAGTCCTCAGTGACACCATTTTCATGTTTTGGCTCCATCATGTTTCTGCATGTTGGTTACACAACAGGATTCTTTGGATTTTATAAATACACTGATAGACGGGACAAAAAAAAAGAAAGTCAAGACATTGATGCAATAACCTGGCAACCTCCCAGGACACTGTAGTATTGTGATTACTACACAATCTCCCACAACATGATTGTATATGGCTGAGTGAAAAATTCTGGGACCAAATATTGATGTGTTAATTAGTAGTGACATATTTTTGAAAGCCAAAACCTGGAAATGAGCTCCTCTGGTTCCATCGTCATGAAGTTCTGGGCTTTTGGTTTAAATGCCTGAAGTAAGGTCTATGGTTGACACAAGCTCAACATTTTTTACATTTTATTCTATGACATAACATACATCACTAAAACACCATTGCTACTTTTTTTTAAACGTTTTTACTTAAAGGCTTGCTAAAGGAAACATTAAACATCATTACGCCCAACACGTACATTTATCTACTCACTAGTAGCCTACACTTTTATACCCTGAATGTGTTTAAAATCTTCAATCATGTAGGGAAAATTTATTTAAATAATGGCAGAAAGAATCTAAGCTTAATATAGTGTATATAAATACTTTCTATTGCATATATATATATATATATATATATATAACTATATTTAATATTAAAACATATTTGTCTGAAATCTATTCATGCATGCATGTCCATTTATATGTACATAATAAATATAGACAGTACACATATTAGGTATACAACACTGTTTACAACATACAACACATTTGGCGTATATTGATATCCAAAGGCCAATGTAGAAAAACTTTTTTTTAAGCAATCAGGGTGATGTCAACTTCCCAGCTGGCCTACAAAAAACGTTAATCAGTGCAGCACTCCACACTCTCAGAAATAAAGGTACAAAAGCTGTCACTGGCGTGGTACCTTTTTAAAAGCTACACTTTTTTAGGTTTAAATATGTACACTTTAAGTGCTAATATGTACCTTTAAGGTACCAAAATGTACTCTTTAGGTACATTTTTGAGAGTGTATAGACAGCCTTAGTAGCTCTGGGACAGCGTTCCCCAATCGTCCCTCAAACGACAGCACTGCAATAGCCTTACAAACGAATGCTTAAAGAGCACAAGCATTCCTGGAGAAAGTGTCCACACAACCCTGATCTGCAGTTTTGAAAACGAGAAGGTTTGGATCCTAATAAGCCGTTCTCCGAGGCCCTACCGCAAGCATGCGAGGCGCACCGTAAAGAATTCTCCATTCCACCCCTCTTTCGTCCTCCATCCTCATCGTATCCTCCCCCCTTCAGCCTCATAGCTTTTGCAGCCGCTCGGGACATTGCAAAGTGCTTCAGCAGATGGAAAGCAGTCTTTAATTACAGTGGAATCAGCTGACCGGCATGCATCCCCTCTTTCCGTCCTGGATGGACGGACACAGAACACAGAGGCAGAAAAGTGAGCATTCGTGCAAATGTCAACAACACGTTCCGCTTCTAGATGAGAGTTTGAAGACTCCTCAGGAGGCACATTGCAGGGGTGTGTGTGTGTGTGTGTGTGTGTGTGTGTACTCGAGGTAATGGAGAAGTGTTTGTACAGTTTTTGGAGGATCTGTCTTCCTCTTTGACACAGGTCTGTCAAAGTGCTTTATAATGCTGGTATCTTGGCGGCAGTTGCGCTGGGGGAGTCCCAGAGGAAGCTGTTGCTTGTTCAGTTTACAGTGAATGGCTCCCTTCCTGCTCTAACCGTGGCCCCAAAGGCTGGAGGCCAGGGTGCAGGGCTCTGTGTGTGCTCTCCCCTGCGCTTGTGTGGGTGGATATGCAATTGTACATCTGTTTGTTTGATAATGCGTGTGTGTTTGTCTTTTAAAGCTCACAGATTTGCATTATTAAAACAGTTTCTTATTTCGATCTTCAACTTTTAAGCGTTTACAGAAGGGGGTCTCGCCATTTGTTTCAGCTGTCGCTCCATAAGGTTTAGTACCTTTACACAAGCAAGACAGCCCCATTATCTGCGTTCTTCTGTCTACGCTACATATCAGTCTGCAAGCTGGAAATAATTTACACCGAAACTCTTACAAAAAGGTTTCAGTAATATATTCTGAGGTTGCTCAGAAATGTGTGGAGGACTGCCAAGTCCTCTGCCCAAATCAACTGAAAAGTGGGTAATTATATACGCTACCGCCATCTGCTGGGGGAAGTACAATCTGTGTCGGAAAATTGTCCTGATGAATTTTAGATTAGATTGTAGATTGTTTTTCTCTAAACTGACTGCCATGATACCTGTGGGCAGTGTTTAGGGAATTGTTTTAAGCTTTCCATGGTATTCTGGATGCTTCCCTTTTTTTCAGCAGATGCAAGCAAAAAACAGAACTCTGAAATCTTTAAAAAATAGTTATCACAAAGTTCTCCTCGGTGTGCTGTAAAATTTAAACAAACGTAATAATGACTTATTTCTTATTTTTAGTCAAAAGTGATGTAGAACTAAACTTAAAATAACAATAATAAACAATAATAACTAACCTTAAAATAGTAACAATAATAATAATAATAAACTAACTATAATAAACAATAATAAACTGACCTTAACATAAAACGAATAAACTAACAATAATAAACAATAATAAAAATAACTTTGAAATAATAATAATAATAATAACTAACATTAAAATAATAATAATAATAATTACAATTATGCAATTACAACACAACAACAATGACAACAACAACATAATAATATTTATTTTTTTCTGTTATGAGTTTGAGTGACAGATTTTTGGGTTTATAGAGCAGGGGTGTCCACCCTACTCCTGGCGATCGACTGTCCTGCAAAGTTTAGGTCCATCTTTAATCAAACACACGTGCCTTTAATTTTAAAAAACTTAATTAGCTGCTTCAGGTGTGTCTGATTAGAGTTGGAGCTAAACTTTGCAGGACAGTCGACTGCCAGGAGCAGGGTTGTAGAGTAATGATAAACAGACAGCCCTTTCTGCCACATATTGTAGAAAAATAAATTATATATAAACCACAATTTAAATATATAAAATTTAGACGAAACTTAAAAATGAAATGAGTGCCAACTCACTGAAAAAAAAAGGTAAATAAACCAAAATAGGGCAAAAGGAACATAAACGACACACATAGGTAAAATAAATACACATTTACAAGTACAATTATGATATATAAACAATGTTAAAATAACACTGTAAGAAACAATAATGGAGGTCTCAAAAAGCTCATTAGGTAGATCTTGTTTAATTGTTAAATCAATGTTGGGTTCTTCAGGGCCAACGAAAAGTTGTGTTGTTTCTCTTGGTTTGTTTTGTATTCTCCTGCTCCAGCTAAACACATCTAATAACTGCCGGAAACAATCCAAAAGCACAGTAAGGTGGGATGCAGACATATTTAACATATTTAAAACTGAGCTGTTATTAAAATATATTTAGTTTACATGCTACAAACTCCTCAAAAGAAGTCATCAACAGGTCTGAGTTTAAAAAACCCAAATGTTTTGATGATGCAGTTTAAGCTTTTGAAACATGTTGCTATTGACAATGTAATTTTGGAGTTTACAATAATTATAAACAATAAACTCATTTGTTTCTAATGAGTTTTCAACAATACCATCAGTTTTACTGGCTTTTATTTGATGTTAAATGGTTTAATGAATTATTATTATTTTATACTGAAAGTACTTTTCACAGTATTTTCACAGTAAAGCTAGAGAGGCTGTTTAAGATATATTTCAGTTCTTATGTACAACCTAAATTTATAGTATATATGTGTAGTTATACAGTAGTCTTTATATGCAGTATATTCACATAGGACAAGGAATATTTAAAAAAAAAAATTATAATAAATTACATTCACATTTACTACCAAAGATAAATATATAATATACAGAATTTTGAAGGCCTCTGATCAGAGCTACTGAATGCTGCCATCCACTGGAATTGGCAGGAAGTAGATAGCATTTTGGCCCTTGTGTGTTTTGGAGCCGTTTTTGGCCCATCCGTTCTTTCTGATCCCCACGTACCATTCTCCGTTCTCCTGATACCTCTGTGAGCGGTATGTGTTGTAGTGGTTCTCCTCTATCTTCTCAATGAAGTAACATTCGTCGTTCAACATGACCTGACACACAAAACATTTTAATGAATCAGACTTCAGGAATTCAACAAGTTTAAACATCATGCTTTACTTTTAAAACCCCAAACCGATAGAGGTCTAAATATGTGCATTTGAATATAAAATATTACATTCAGTGCATACAGGTCCATGCATTTTTGTGATTACTGTAAACAAACAAACAAAAACTTACAGTGCCATAAAGTTTCCCGTATTTGTCCATTGCAAGGTATAGTCCAGTCTCATGACCCCTTATGGCCACTAATCCTGCTTTCACTGCTTTCACCTTTAAAAGAGCTTTACAGTTTTACAGTAAGGTAAGTTTTACAGTAAGGTAACAGGTCTTTGTATGTTATGAATTAATTAGCGTACATTTAACACTGTATAATAGTAGTAGTATTATAAGCCTTTATCATTATTTCATAGATATCTTAGTTAACATTTTTACATTTTGCTTTATTTTTTTGCTCGCTTTATGTAGGCTATATCAAGTATTTTTGGATAAATACATATATATATGGTAATAATAATCTGTATTCTGCATACTTACTATAAGCGTCGTTCTCTTGTCGACTCGCATCCACCGTCCCGTTGGGTTGGATCCGGAGATGGTATCCTCCATTCCTGCAGTAAAGTTTTTGCAGAGAATTATGTTTGGGATCTTTCTGCTCGGTGGTGGTCGGGAAGAGTGTGAAAGCGGTGAAATCCCGCTCGGTCATGGCGCAGAAGTGCTGCTCTGAGAGGGGATGTACTCATGAACACCCCTGGGACGGGGTGTCGTCTTCGAGTTTAGCAGCACTTATAACGGGTATGTGTCATGCAGCCTCCTTCACACCGTCTTATTATAAACGGCCAAAAAGGTTCTGCTATTTTGAAACATAATTATAGTAATTATTATTTTGATCTATAAGAAGTCTACTACAAATTTGCAATATTGATTTTGGAGAAAAATTCATATCTGTAATTATATTGTTCTGTTCTTTAAAGGTCTGTGTATAATCTACGTTACTGATTTTAGATCATGTATATTTAACATTTTTTAGATTACTTTTTTTATTTGCTTTTTATCTAGCAACTGAAGGGGAGTTGTGAGTTTATCTACCTGTCAGTATGACCAGTAAACAACTGTGAACATGTAAAAGCGTTGTTAAATTAATTTAATATTAACTTCCTCAGAGATAATTCTAATAAATATTATGTCAAAGTGCTTTGCTGATAAAAACATGCCTATGTTTTATACATTGGTCAACTGCAAAAAGGATTTACTTTCATTGTGTGAATAATATATGCAATCATATAATTCATAAAAATTCCCTGTAATAATCTAAAAACGTAATACACTCCAATTACTTGATAACTCTAAGTACTTGATTTTTAGAATCTGATCCAGATTACAAGTAACCAGTTACTACCCAGCTCTGTATAGATAGATATATAGAGCCTATCAAGTACTTGTAATATGTATATATACTATAGCCTATATACAGTACTGTGCAAAAATCTTAGGCCACTAGTATTTTTAGCAACAAAAAGCGGTTTTAAGTGGGTTACTTCTATCTGTTGCGTTAGCGTGTCAGCTGGAAATATCAGTTTACATTTCCAAACATTATTTTTGTCATTAATTGTAATAATGCAGTGAGATTATAGTCTAACAGCAGCCAGTGCTCCACACAGAGATCTGATCATCATCAGTCTGTCTGGAATCACATGAAGAAACAGAACAAACTGAGACAGACTCAATCCAGAAGAACTGTGCCAACGTCTCCAAGATGAAGAAAAAATCTACCTGAAAGCTCCAGTACTGTTCAAGGTTTTATACACTCGGGTAAAAATGCTGTAAAATGAGGACACTTTCAAAAATAATGCCATAAATAGATTTAATTCATCAATTAACATCTGTCAACTAAATCAAATCAAATAAATATTTGGTAAAACAGCTTCTGTTAGTTTTTTAGGTAGGAAAAGCATCTTGGAGATGTTGGCCCAGTTCTTCTGGATTGAGTCTGTCTCAGTTTGTTCTGTTTCTTCATGTGATTCCAGACAGACTGGATGATGATGAGATCAGATCTCTGTGTGGAGCACTGGCTGCTGTCAGACTATAATCTGCATTATTACAATTAATGACAAAAATAATGTTTGTACTAAAAGTACTAGTGGCCTAGGACTTGCACAGTCCAGTATATTTATATGTGTGTATGTGTGTGTTATGATCTATTATTCTCTGAAAAGACTACACAACATAAAATGCATTGTTCATTATTACTCAAGATAATTATTGATTATTATAACAGTAATATATAGACCATTAGGACTGACAGTACATATGCACAAGATTCACAGAGTGGAGAAATTCTTTATAAACCACCATTGTTTGTATTTGGGCCTAAAGCTATTCAAGAACCCCACCTAAGGCCAAAAAGGTAGTCGTTGCTAGTTTTGTTTTCATTCACATCAAAAGGCCTCAGCCAGACAGCACATCTGAAGTGGTTTGGAAAGCTATCAGAGAGGTGTTCAGGAGCAAGAGAGAACAAGGAATTTTCCGTGCAACCACTGCACGAATACGTTGTATTTATTGAAAATAGAGCCTTGGTGCCAGACAGGGTTTTGAGAACACGGAGCGAAGCAGCCAGTGAGAATGAAGGCCCTCAGATGAGTGTTAATGAACTGGGCCGGCCAGCAGCGCTTCAGACTTACCTGTGACTTTCTTTCAGAGCTGCAAAGAGAAATATTGGCTTATAGCTTCAGTTTTTAGACTCTGGATACCTGAATGTTCAGTCTGAGCTGGTTTCTTCTCGTTCTTTCGATGGATGATTTGTGTTACTGGACACTTTATGAAGCAAAATCTTCAGCTTTTGTTGTTTATCCAATACCTTCATATGAGCGTGTGTGTCAGGGGCCTGCGATATGCTGCTTGCGTAACATTATCTGACCCAAGCTCTTCACCGAGTCTTTTTACAGAGTTGTTTGATCTGTTCCAGTAACCGCGCTAGATGCGGTCAGGTCTGTTAGAAGATACGTGACCTCATCCTGCCCAGACAGTGAACTGTGCTGAGTTCATTTCAGGACATACTATATTTAGGTCTGAGCAGTTCCTCTGAATCTTTGACATACAGTAATAAATGTGTCGTTACTAAATGTGGAGACAAATGCCAATTTATAGATCCCTTTGTCTTAGGATAACTTTGTATAGTCCAAATAAGCTTTACAGATATTTGTTATGTTTCTTGCATGAGCCTTAAACAATTATTGCACATGCACCTGTGGAACAGGCAGAAAACGATTAATATAAAGACAGTAAAGAGACCTTTCTACTAACTAAAACACTAGAAGAACACATTAAGAACACTTAAAGTCGCACTGGGAGCTGGATACATTATCTCTCTTGTGCTTTTGTTCCTGTAATAATTATATACTTTTTTTTTTTTAACAAACACATTTATTACACAAAGTATTATGTAGCGATTAATCGATTCATAGTCATTGTTTACTAAATTAATGTGTGTACTCTGTATGTTTATTATGCATATGTAAATACACAAACATACAGCATATATTTTTAAATTGTTTCCATGTATATATTAATATTAATATATAATATAATGCATTTTCTTATATATGCATGCATATTTATATACACATAATAAATATATACAGTGCGCACACATATACTGTGTAAACAAAAACTTTTATTATGGATGCTATTAATCGTGATTAATCATTTGACAGCACTAGATATCATTAAATATGAAAAATATATTCATTTTTTATTTTGTTGAAAGGACTTCATTTCATTTAAATGTCATATCTTATCTACGTTACTTATTTTGCAATTTGAAGTGATTATTTTCTAATATTTTCAACCAGCGAGAAAGTTTAAGAAATTTCCTGTTGCTGTGTTTTTATATCACTTAAAATCAGCAGTTTATAAAGAAATATGCATCTTATTTCATAATTACAGTGCTCTGCAAGTGTTGATTACTCTTCATCAGCAATTATAAGAAGAGGTCAAGTGCTGTCATTCAGTCAGATAATCAGATTCTCTGGATTTATTTTAGTTATGTGTTTGAGTAAAACATTATTTTTGCTAAACTAAAGATGAGATTTAATCTACATTTTAAATAAAAATGTAGTTTAGAGCATGTTTTGCATAAAACAAAAAAAAGTTGACATTGTCATATCTACAGTTGTAACATCCGTCACTCAGAGATCACAGTCACCGGAGTTCTGATTAGCGTCACCTGGTCTGCTCACCTGCATCACATCTACTCCACCCTTTATATGCACACACCACACCTCAGTCGACGTCCAAGCTCAGCAAACGACAGTGGACACTTACCTTCTCTTGCTTACCTGCTAATGCTATCTTGTCTTGTTCTAGAAGTCTCCTTGAAGTTCCCAGCGTCTTCTCTGTACCAGTGTGTCTCCATAGTTCCGTCCTGTCGTCGTCGGGTCGTCATCGGGTCGTCGTCCAGCGGAGAAAACCCAAAGACATTCCTTAGTTACAGTTTTGTTTTGTTTACCGTTCTTCAGTTCATCTTTGTGTTAGTACTCACCTGTGTTTGGAATAAACTTCTGTTTGGATTTTACCCAGTGGCGTCTGTCCCTTCCGTTACAACAGTATACAGTGGGTACGGAAAGTTTTTACTCTTTGTTATATTGCAGACATTTGCTAAAATCATTTTAGTCATTAAAAATAATTTAAAAAAAAAATCCTCATTAATGTACACACAGCACCCCATATTGACAGAAAAACACAGAACTGCAGATTTATAAAAAAAACAAAAAACAAAACTGAAATATCACATGGTCCTAAGTATTCAGACAATTTGCTTTGTATTTAATAGTATTTTGTAGTAGCCATGAGCCTTTTTGGAAAAGATGCAACAAGTTTGTCCCACCTGGATGTGTGGATCCTCTGCCATTCCTCCTTGCAGATCCTCTCCAGTTCTGTCAGGTTGGATGGTAAACGTTGGTGGACAGCCATTCTTCGGATTCTCCAGA
>JAUYWG010000059.1:11441367-11456953 GCA_034779775.1 Enteromius afrohamiltoni | reverse complement strand
CCTCATGATTCTCATTTGCTCTGACATGCATTGTGAGCTGTAAGGTGTTATATAGACAGGTGTGTGGCTTTCCTAATCAAGTCCAATCAGTATAATCAAGGATGATCAGAAGAAATGGACAGCACAGAGTTATAATAAATGTATTAAGTTATAGTAAATATATAAGTGTCACAGCATGGGATATTTCAGTTTTTCTTTTTTAATAAATCTGTAAAAATGTCAACAATTCAGTGTTTTTCTGACATCAATAAGGAAAAAAAAATAACTAAAGTTATTTTAGCAAATGGCTGCAATATAACAAAGAGTGAAAAATTTATGACCGTTTGAATAGTTTCCGTACACACTGTAAATGTTTTATTTTTTTTTATTTGGTGAAATACAGTGTAACCCTGAAAGACACTTTTACTTCTAGTTGTAATGTATTGTGTTTTCTACTCTTTGTGTTTGTTTGTTTGTTTATACTGTCCATTTTCTGTGCTGTTTACTCATTACTACATTACTCTATGTGTCTCTGATTTTGTACTTGATATGCAACTGCGCTTCTGTTCCTGGACTGATCAAATGTACAGTATATGGCCCACTTACTGTGACTATGCCAATTGACTTTCTGTTACTATGTGAAATTACAATTTCTATTTTATTATGTTTCTGCCTTTGTAAAGCGTAATGGTTTTTATACTGTACAAACTCTATCACCCTACACCAACCCTACTCCTAACCCTACCACTTACAGGAAACTGTCTGCTATTTCAGATTACAATACACTCCATTCTGTCTGATTTCTAAGCTTGTTTCCTCTTGGTGACCAAAAACACGTGTGTATATATATATATATATATATATATATATATAATCAAAACTGATAAAAAAAGTAAAATACATTTAAATTTTAAATACAGGAGCAAATATTTCCAATAGTATTTTAATGACAGCTTTATACTTCTGCATTAAAATCATGTCCCATTAGGGACGCATGGTGGCAGTATACTCCGTGTCAGAGATGCAGATAGTTGTGCTGGACCAATTTATTGAAACTAATATGAGCCAGATCTTATGACACTGAGGTTTTCAGGCCTAGGGGCAGGTGTTCATGAGATACAATACTGGGAAGCTTGAGAATTTATCAGCCATATGCATCTGGGAGTAGAAAGTGTGCAACACAAGATTCAACATGTTTCTTTCTTAACCATTTTGTTCATACATCTTGTGGCCTGCTCCTGCATTCCTCTTCACTGGGCTGGGCATTTTAGAGGATGCAATTTAAAACCCACCAGACAACAAATGCATGTATGTCTCCAAAAATCCATGTTCATCTTGCTCAGTGCACGATTTCGTTGATGCACTGCCCCTGTTTTGTGTAATCTTTGTATTTACCTATTAATGGAATTGTATATTTCAGTTTCTCTGCAACTATAGCAACACCAAAGAGAACTTCCTCAACGGCAAAGGCAATGTGGCATTTGTTCTTGTTTCAGCTGATGTTATAAATATCTGATTTTCATTATCAGCATTGCTCAAAACGGCTTCAAGAGATACTGACAGGTTTGAACAAGACTCTGAAATGTATTTGCAGCAAAAGTGGAACAAACCCGGGAGAGAAGTGGGAGTAAGGAATTAAGGATGGATACAAAATTATTAATTTATTATTTAATAAAGTAAAATAAAGTTAATATCTGACCACGTTTCTGTACCCATAAACTACAAAGATACCAGGAATTACGCTTTTTGATCATTAGTAGGCTTAGTTTTATACTTTGAAGACAGCCTGTGGTGCATTTTTATTTACATTAAGCCAGGGGAAATATATTTATTTCAATAAATTGATTTTTAGAAGAAGAAGAAAAAAGCTTAATCCCATCCTCCCAACAGCTAGCCAATTGCACATTAAAAATAAAGCATAAATATTATACTTTGTGCACAGCGTAAAAGATTTTAAGGCTGGAAGGGGATAAAATGTTAGTTATCCAAAATACAAAAAAGAGTATCAAATAAAAAGAAAACAGAGGTTTAACTTACAAAAACGTACAATTACGTGAAAAAAATTAAGCTAGAAAAATAAATAGGTTTAAATAAACTAGCATGAAATCCCCGCATTGTTGTGACGTCATCGCTCTTGACCAACTAACCAATCACATTCTTACCCTGTCGCACACAAAGCGTCCGTATCGCGTTCACAGGCCGCTTTGGGATCCCGCAACGCCATTGGCTGCACGACATGGCAATCACAGGATTATCCGCTTCATGGTAGGTTGGTACAGACGCGTTTAAAAACGCCCAAGCAGGAGTCCGCAATTACCGCGTTTTGTTTTATCATCACCCTGCAGCGGAGCATTATGACGTCGTCATGAGAAGCGCTTGGTCTGCTGTGGATTCCCTTGATTGACAACCCGCGGCAAAATAGCTCATTCTTGTGCGCAGTGGCGTTGAAGACAAGATGCACTTGTGATTTTTCCTCCTTATTGTTAGAAAGCATCCGTTTCCGACAACAGCTATGTAGTTTTATCTTCAGTGGGTTTTTTTATGATTAGGTAAAGTTGCATTTAACTTGCATCTTCATTGCATTCCGCTGTTGTCCTGGGCTGTGGAGCTGGAGAAAGTATGGGATTGCCTGCGTTAGAGTTCAGCGACTGCTATTTGGACAGCCCTCAGTTCCGAGAGAGGCTGAAGTCTCATGAACTGGAATTAGAGAAGACCAATAAGTTCATCAAGGAGCTGATTAAGGACGGGAAAGCTTTAATTCAAGCCCTGAAAAGTAAGATATGTTTGCTTTGTTTACGAATGTGGGTGGCATGCACTTTGTTTCGTTGTCTTGTGTAATAAGCAAACTGTTACATATTAATAAACACATGTAGCCCTTAAAGAGTCAGCAAGTGATTCTGAAGGTCATGAGCTTAAGATTTGTAAAACTGCTTTGAATTGAATAATTTGTCACTTTTTGAGTGTTATAAACTGGGATAGTTTACATCTACTGGCTCCAAAAGTATTTGGACTCTTAAGCCACACTTTAAAACGTCATTGCAATACACAATAGCACACTTAATGTTCTCAAATAACTTGCTATTGTGCAAGCGCTATAAAAGAAGGTGATTTTAGTGGATGTAGGAAGTCATTACTCTCCTCAGGTTTGCACAGGTGCTCTGGCAGATAACCACAGGAATACTTCCTCGCGTTAACTGCGACTAACATTTCACGAATGCATCACACTGATCTCCTGCAGATCTCCCCGCCTGAAATTTCCACTCCACTCCCCATTTAACTTTCATAACAAACACTGACCCCGACAGGGAGAGACTGACACCAGACTGGCCCTGTGTGTTGAACCTAGTAGGGTACACCTTAACCCTGGTAACCGAGGTGTGTCCCAGCTCCCACGTTTGACAGCCCTAAATTCCTCCGGCGTTGTGATGTGAAGCTGTGTAGCTGGAAAAAGCCTCATCTTTGATGTGGTTGCTAGTACTGGAATCATCAGCTTTAATAACATTTGTCTGGGCACGTCATAATTAAGGATGGGAAAAGAGAGCTATGCTTGCTTTCAAGCTTTGTTAGGTTTGTCTACTACCCTTCTGTCAAAAGAGTCCTCATGAGAAAACCATTCATATCCTGTTTCCCCATTGCTAATTTTTGACAGACACCTGGTTCACTCAGTGGCTCGCAGTACGCGATGTTTGTAACTGTAACCTGCTTCATAAACAATAACCACATTAACTTGACATTTGTCACCAACATACAACATTTTCCCACAATGTGAGAGCTGAAATCAGATTCAATAACCCTGTGAACACTAATTACCGCTCTTGTATTCTGTAGATATATATTTTGATATCCTAATTGACATTAAAAAACAGACGGTGATTTGAGGAGGTTCTTAGCAAATAAGCAAATGTTCTAACCCAAACCCAAATAATGGCACAAGGAAGGATTGTTTCAAAGGGGAAGGCATGTAATTTATAGGCATATGGTAAAAAAAAGATCCTCTGAGAGTGCCTTGGAAAAGAGGGGCGGAGTCAGCAGAGCTCGTGAAGATTTAAAGGGGAAGTACACAGAACAGAGTGATTTCTAAAGAGCTGTTTATGATAGGGGGAAAATCTTTGAGCAATTTTAAAACAAACTATATTACAAACGTTCCATTAAGACCCCAAAGAATCATATTAGTAAGTTAGTAAATGCAAGGCTTACGTTTTCTCAGTTATTCAAACAATTACAGGTAATGAGCACTCTTGTTATAATCAGTGAAGAAATCGCACATACATCTACGCTTTGTTATTTATGATGAGGTAATTCGCGACAGAGCTGCATTTAAAGTCAGTAAAGTGTTTCATCGACGACTCTGATTGGCCATTGCGTTCATAAACTCAACGGAACGGTGTGTGATTAGAAAACACACAAGTCCTAATATTACTTAATATAGTGTTACTAGCCTGATAATAATCATTTATTTTACAGTACATGTACTTAACCACACTACCTAATACTACTAATAATTAACTTGTCATTGGTAGAGCCATGATATCTCTGACTATCATTGATACAAAATA
Organism: Enteromius afrohamiltoni; assembly: GCA_034779775.1. Classification (NCBI taxonomy): domain Eukaryota; kingdom Metazoa; phylum Chordata; class Actinopteri; order Cypriniformes; family Cyprinidae; genus Enteromius; species Enteromius afrohamiltoni. Next base: position 11,452,418 of record JAUYWG010000059.1, on the reverse strand, counting down.
CTCATCTATCGGCACAACCCTAGACTTGTTATGCAGTTGTTAAGGTGCGTTTAGGATGTTCTTGGTTGCACAAAATCACAAGAATATTCTGGTCTCTAGATACGGCTCAGGTTTAGTGTAACTCTACGCAATTTAAAAACAATTATGAAGGCTTTTTTAAAGTTAATGAGTAGCAATGTCACATTTCTACTGAATGATTATGGCTTGTAAAAGTTTGAATTGCTGTATATTCACTAGATTTTTTGTTGCTACATCACAAAGGGCAAAACAATCACGCTCTTCGTAACTTTGTTGCGCAGTTCTCTGTATATCACATTGTCTAAATTCCCTATCAGCCCACCCTTCCTCTTTTTTTAACTGAAGTAAATGTGTGTGTGACTTCATTTCACCACTGGCTCATTTCTGATTTCCTTTTTTTTTCTCCATCTGTCCCGAGCGAGCCGGTCACCTCTGAACCTGTGTAGGTCAGCCGTTTGATCGATGAGCCCAGAGCTGCAGTACGTTTTGAAGCTGTGACGAATGAGTATACACACCCTGGCCTTGTGCATAGTTGTGACACACTTTTTAGCATGGAAATGTGGCCTTTTCCTGGAATAATTTTTGTGTTTGTTGGAGTGGCTAACATGACAGTGTGGTTGATGGTGAATAGAGATTGTCGGGTGAGAAGGTCAGGGTGAGAATTACGGAGGTTTGAAGGAGTAGAGTTTCAAACTTACTGTTTCAAAAGTTTTAGGTTACGAGTCAAAACACATTTCAAACTAATAGATGCTTGCGAACAGAAGTCACATTGGCCTGAAGAGGTTACTATGGCAACAGTATGCTGGCTTCTTTTTTGGTGTTAAAAAAATAAACATAATTTTATTATAATTTCTCCATGACTTATAGGTCAATAGGTCAATATACCTTGACCAGGCTGGTTGATGATTTTAAGATGACTGGGTTAGCTAATATCAACAACTGATTGATTGATTGATTGATTGATTGATTAAAGGGTAACAATTTGCATTTTCTATTAGGTCTGTTTTTGTGAATTTTGTGTACAAGAAGTGACATTTAAGCTCTTATTTGTATCACAGCAATAATTGTGTTACAGTGGTCCTAAAAATATTTGAGTATATAAATATTAGCAACTGATTTAATGTAATCTGGATTATGTAATGCCATGTAAATTAATTTGCAATCCACTCGTCTAAATTAGTGGATGCCTATCATTCCATTCCATTCCATTCCATTCCATTCCATTCAATTCAATTCAAAGTTAAATATAATCCAGGAAATATGTTATTATATGTACAATTAGATAACATGTAAGAATTAGATAAATGGAACCTACATTAGAGTAACACCCCATGCACTGTTTACAAGCTACATAATTCACAAAAGGTGTGTCACAGTTTGGGTAGATTGCTCTCCAAAAAGCCTTTTAAAAGGTTGAGTTTTTGTTTTTTACACACTGCAGCAAGTTTCTCAGGTTATACAGGGAAAGAGAACATGTTACCTCCCAAAGGATGAGGCTGTTTTCACACTGCACAGCTGTGAATGGAGAGAAGATACAATCAGTAGTGCTGCCCTGCAGGGATCAGGGCACATCCACAGATTCACGCATGAGAGGACAACAAAGAAACAGCGTGTGTGTTTTAGTTTGGTTAGTGCTCCATGAAGAGTGGGTTGGAAGGGAAATTAGGGCAGCCTCCGCTTGATAATTATTGTCGCTCTATAATCTCAGGCCTGTGTCTGGAGGCAGCCTACGATAGCCGATGTGGCTTCTCTTTAAGACTGCAGTCCGTTGCCCTGAGCATGAGTGAAGCAGGATTATGCTTAGCAGGATTACATATCCTCTTTAATAAAGATACACTATGAGATTATAACTGCATTAAGTGTGCTCTTACGAACAGGATTACAATTAAACAAGGCTCTCTATTACTTACTAGAAATGATGGATTATGGATGCATTAATAATGTATGGTTGGTGTGTTCCTCACTATTACTATAGGTCATATTTAGGGTTAGACATTTGAACAAGCCCCTAAGCTTATGTTTTTAACTTTTATTGTAACTCATACCACTCATTCCATGCTTTTAAGAGGTGTTTTTTTTTTTCAACTGTTACAATGTATATCATAATCTGGAACAAGAATTTTTTTTGGTTTTATGCTTATAATTAAAAAACTATTTAAAGTTGAAGGGTTATCATCACAATCTTGTTGGGTTGATTTTAGACAATCATGCAGTAGTCTGCATACATCTGGAAAAAGATGTAAGTCCCACAGTTTTCAACATCCCATTTCCAAGCAGGAAAAAGGAAGCACCGTTCACTTGTCGGAATGTTCCGGGTTCAATATGAGTCAAGTTCTGTTGACAGAATTATTTTATTATTATACTCAACAGTATAGCACAACAAAATTATTTCATCCATCAGCCTCAATATGCTTACCGTACAATCCGTACAATTTACAGTAAAAAACTGGCATCTTAGGTTGCCAGAATGTGACTGTAAAAATACGGTAACAACGTTTTAGGTTTTACGGTTTGAAGTTAAATTTACAGTTAAATACCTTAATTTCATGAACTGATATAATGTTAATATACCAAGCTGTTACAGCACTGAAATCTGTTTTGTAGCTTTGAAATACACTGATAAGCACCAAATGCAGGTGATGATGAGAAAGTCACATGATGAACCAAAGCCTATCACATGTAGCTTTAAAATATAAACATATATAGAAGGTGCTCAGAGTCATTCACACAAACTCTAAACATCATCATGGTGATAATTACCATCACCACATTAAACTGAAATATACAATAAACATTCATTTAACAACATTACATGTGACTCACAACCCTAAGAAACATAACGGATAAGAAAGAACTAAGAGGAAACAGAATTATATTAAAGAAAAAACATCAAATTCAAACTAAATTCAAAATGCAATGCAGGGAATTCTGGGAATGTCAGTTTACGTGTTTTCTTGTAAATTTTACAGGAATTTACCGTTAACCATTTAACAGAGTTTTTTCCTGTAGCATTTTCACCGTTTTTTACTGTTAAAGTCACAGGCATTTTTTTACAGTGTACGCCAGGATGCAAGAATCAGCTTGCATGTATCTTTTTCTTTTGTGTAGCAAAAAGAAAGTAAGAAACCAGTGGTCTTCTTTCTGGTCAAAGCTTCTTTGAAGTGTCAAGAGGCATAAATTTGTTGAGAGGAGGCAATTTATTGTCTTGTTTGTGGTTTTAGGCCGTCTGCTCTGGGATAAGCTGTTATGATGTGAAGTATGAGGCCTTTAGATAATGGGCTGTGTTTCAGGAACGCTCATAAAGAGGGACCATTCCACAGTTCTGCTCTCTCATGGACATTCTCACTGGTTAAGACTTCCTGTTTAGTTCAGTGTCCTCTTTGACCAAAACATCCTTCTTGAATTCATTGCATATGTCACAATCTTTCCACGCTACAAATTGAGTTACCAATTTTGTCATTTCTGTCAGCCTCAAGTGGAAGTCGCATGTAGATGTTTCATTTTTCTTTCTAACAATTGTTCACACAAATATATATATGTGTGTGTGTGTCAAAACCAAAAACGGTTTAACCATAAAAAAGAATGCTGCTTTAAATTGTTGTTGTTTTCCCCCCAAAATAAAAAGGTTTTGTGTTTAAATTAATTGCATTTTTTTTGTGGGTTTTTACCCACTAAAATGTAATTCCGTCTTGTCAGGCATATTTACAATAGATAAATGACGCATAAAAAGATTAATTACTTTCACCCCAAATACTAATTAGTTTGACATTTTTCTTACGTTTGCCACTATCCCAGGTTTTACCCATTTAATTTACAATAAAATTGAATATGCTTCCTTATTTTTTAATATATTTTTATGTACAAGTCAGAATAAGCATGTTGAGTTAAAATATTGAGTTACACTGAATGACAATGAAACATTATTTCAACCAAAGTTTGACATTTTATTCTCCAAAACCTTTTTTTCCTTCTGTGAATTTCTTTTAATGTGGAAATCTTAGTGTCTTTGACCCATATATACTGTATATATGTATATGTGTGTGTGTTCAAAATCTCCCCATGAATGTAGGTCAGCTCTTTTTATTCTCTTTATTACAAACATAGCTAAAAGCCATTCAGTTTTACAGCAACATGAGGGCATGTGAGGGATGAACTAATCCTTTAATGTTGAAACAGAACCCTCACAGAGGTAAATTGATGCAGGAGCTGATATTATTTGAACCTGTTCTGTGGACTTAGATGAACCTTTATTTGAACACGACCTGTGCTGACTCGAAGGCTTCTGCTTGTTTCATTGGTGAGCTTCAGGTCAGGTCTTGAGGAGCCATGTGTGGTTTGGAAACTAGCTCAGCTTGTGTGAAATTTTGTGTGCGTGTGCCACAGTTTCAGTTCTGTTACACATTAAATTGATCTTATTTTAACATTCTTCGGCTGTACCATAAAAGTTAATGATTTAGAGGGCAAAGAGAGGACACAGGAGATGTTTTCTTGGATTGCTTCATGACTGTGTCCTCACTGCTGTCCAGCTGCTTGTGAAACGCATTTAGGTACCTGCACAGGAAATTGTTCCTGCAGTTCAGCGAGTTTGAAGGAATAAAAGAGCCAAAAGAAACCTTAATATATGAGATTCCTGTAAGAGGGAAAAAATCTTAAATTCTAGTACTGCTCATAACGTAGTGGTAACACTTTACAATATAGTTAACTAGATTAGTAAACATGAACTATTAATGAACATCACTTCAACAGCGTTTATTCATCTTAGTTAATGTTCATTGCAGTATTTACTAATGCATTATTAAAATCACAAGTTGTTTTTGTTTACATTAGTTAATGCACCGTGAACTAACGACTGTACGACTGTACACATTGACTAAGATTAACTAAGATTAATAAATAGTGGAATAAATGTATTGCTCATTGTTTGTTCATGTTAATTAATACATTAACTAATGTTAACACATGACACCTTATTGTTAAGTGTTACCAAAATAGTAATACATTCTAAATGCGGCAAATATATATTTCTAAAATAATTATATTATTATTATTATAATTAATGAATTATTACAACCAATTTAAAAAGTTTTTGAAATAATTTAGATATTTAAACTGTGACTCATAATTTTAAGTTAAATCAATTGCATTTGATTACATTACAGTATAATATAATGCAATGCTATTTGAAAATTATAATAAAATGTATTTAATTCATTCACAATGTAGCCTGCATTTATTCTTATGTGTAATATAATAAAAAAAGGCTCCAGTTTAGATGTTTGCATCCTGAGCATGTTCAAAATTGTAATAATCACGCAGTTGTCAAGTAAGTTACATCTCACTTTTGACCCTTTAAACTGAAAAACGTCTTGTTTGTGAATGTAAGGAAGGAATGTTGACGTCACATCAGTGACGAACTAAAAGGCAACTTACAAGTTTTTGACCTTAAAAGCATCATGATGAAATTCTTGTTGTGTTTTTAGCTTTGAAAGTCTAAGGTTAAATTCAGTTGAGCTCAGTGTTTAATTTCTGGAGTTAATTTTAAAGCTGATAATTCACTAGATTTCCTTGCAGTTGGATAATTTTGTCTGAAGGTCAAAAACTCCTAAAAGTTACATTTGCAGGCTTTCTGCTTTAGGAAAACAAACCATAAATATACTTTCCTGAAGCAACCACCATTTTAATTAGCTTCTTTGACTTTGAGCACTTTCATTGTGACTGCTGTTTCACAGAAGTGACCCACCGAAAATAAGCCTCCATCAGCAAACAATGCAGCAACACAATTGAAATTCAAACCCAGGTTTAACCTCAAGCAGCACATTTAATTCAATTCCACAAACTCAGACTTGTCCGATGATGAATAAAATCGGTAACTAATAGTATGGTGTCATTATACCACAGATGGTTAAATGTTTGCATATAAGTAGACCTGCATTTTGCTCGTAGCTCGCATTTGGGCTTAATTAGCACGCTGCTGAGATTTGCTGGAGGTGTCACGTATACAGTATTTTCCAGCCTTAGCTGTCTCATCTGGAGAGGAAAGCAAAACGCAGGTGTTTTTTGACAAGATGTAGGAGAGTCAGGCAGATGTTGTTAATAATGATTTTTCCCCATCACAGTGCCAAATATTGTGAGACTGCTCCACGGTCAGCCTCTCCACTGTCTGTCTGTCAGTACAAACCTCTCTTTGGCTCGCTGATGGCACAGGAAGGGAAGTGGGCGTTCAAGCATGATACAGTACAGAGTATTGCTAAGAACACAGGCTTTTGTTCCATCTGACAATCCCAGAAATCACCGTAGATACTTTGGAATTTCGAAACACATCTCTCAGGATTCTAAGAAACTTGATGCGTTTAGAGATGAACATTGCCGTCTGTTGTGACTGTGGTATTATATGACGAGTTCATTTACCCAGTCTCACACCAATTCATACGTATTTTTTACGAGGTGGCTTATTCGTACAAGTTTGTACGATTTTTGTTAAATTGTATGTGTTTTACGAGTTGCCAATTTGTACAAATGACCTATACCTTACCCCGCCCCTAAACGTACCCATCACTGTGGTTTAGACAAATCGTACAAAATCGCATGAGTGATGTCGTAGGAATTTGTACAAATTTTTTGTTATGATCATAGATCAAGATTCCATGAAAATTTTTTTTGTTTACATTTTTTTTTACGCCCTGAAGAAGATATCACAGATTCATCAGGTTTGTCGCAATGATCCATCTTCGATCTCTTTTAGTCAGCTTTGATGAAACTCAGCATCTTTTCAAAGTGAAAGCAGCCTTGTCACCTGACCTGAATACAGCGTGCTGATTTATCGGCTTCTGTTAAAAAAAAAACAACAACAAGAACTCTTGAACATGAACTCACGTTGCCTTGAAAGTGGACAATACTGGCTTTTTGCCAAAAAAGTGTTTAGAGTTCATGTGGAAAATATTGGAAGTGGCGTTTTCGTTTTTCGGCAAATAAACTCATCAGTCTCAAAATCCACTACAATCACTGTCCCGAATTCCTCTTTTCCAAAGCCGTAAAATGTGTAGGCTTTGGGTAAAGTCCCCTTCGGTTATTTAACTTTCTCTGTGTCTTTGTGAATGCTGAGCATTGTGGCCAGAGGCCGCTCCGCCGTGTCCTGACTCGCTGTGTGTAGAACCAGTGAGTCCCCAAAGAGGAGCGCAGAGAGACAATGGGCCAGTGTTCAGGGCCTGGCTCAGCCCGACAGAACCACTGCAGTCCAGATACTTATTGCCCCTTAGAGATGAGGCAGGGACTTGAAATGTCCTGCCAGCGTGAGACGGCAGAATCAAGTTCTTCTCATTAACCTATCAAACAAATGTTTGCTTCTTTGGTTACCTTTTAACTTTGATTATGTTGTCTGAGTTTGCGGGCTCAATTGTTAAACAACATTGCGAAAGCTGCTGGAAGAATTGTTGTAGAAAATTGTCAACATGATTAATTAGGGACAGCAGAATGTTACAGAAAACTGCCAGGATTAGCTGGCTGTAATATCTGAGGTATTGAGGGGGAAATGGGAGCACTATTCTTACTATTCTTACTATACTCTGAACTTTTGACAGGCCTGAAAGTTTTCAGTTCCTCTAAGACTTTCTTTAGCTACTTTATTTTTTGTTTTTTGCAGGGGTGTATTTGAGTGTATTTAAAACACACACACACACACACACACACACACATATATATATATATAATATACTGTAGCAATATTTGTAGTACAGTATTACTGTAGTAATATTTATAGCATTATGGGTTTGTAAATGCCTGATATGAAGGCAGATATGTAAGGTTACTTTGTGTACGGCACTGATTGTGACTAATTATTATCACTTATCAATAAAATCATGATTGTAAAAAAACATACATTTTGTTATGCTGAAACGTTATATAATATTACATTTTTAGTTAAGATAATGTACCAAATGTAATCTTTATAAATGTGTGATTACATATGTATGAAAATGCACAAATAGTTTTCAAAATAAATGAAATAGTATATTTTACCATAGATGCCTTTGCATGTAATAATACCCTTTAATCATATTTCAAACACAATAGAATTTTAAAAGATATTATATATAGATATATATATACTTCTGCATGCTAAAGTGTATTTTTTGCACATAGGTAAATGTATATAAAAGTAGTTCAAATGACTTATATATCAAGTGCATTTATTTATTTACTAGCAGAGCTAAAATGAAGTCCTTGTCCCCTGAATATCTTAACTACGCCAGCCCAGGAAACAGAAAATCACACAAATCATTTGGTCCACTTTAATAATGCGTTTACAGTGCTTTTGTGTCTTATTTGAAGCTTGGTTCAAGTCCTTATTTACACTTGAAACAACTGTGTAGGTGAGGATGTTATTTTCATTTTTCTTAAATCTAATTGTTGATTATAATAAATTACCTCCTGCTTTGGAGGCTTTGCGACCTTGCTTGAGCATTCTGTTTGTCTCAGGTAAAACTGAATCTTATATTCCAGTACATAGTGAGGGATCGTTGGTTTGCTGTGAAAGGAGTTTCACTCTTTGAGGGAAACGATGAATAATTAACCAGGATCAGTGACTGGGCTGCAGAGGGTCTGTCACTGGCTCTTATCTCCTCTTACAGACTTTTACTAACCGTGCCATCGGTTTTAACAAAAGCGTCGTGTCAGCAAGCGGTCACAAGGGTATACATGATCCCATTCAGCCACAATGCAACTGTCAGAACTATACAAACCGAGAGAATGCTTGTATAATATTAGGATGTGGATTCAACACAGGCCTCCTTCTATATATTAGTATTTGCCTCAGCTACGCGTGATGAGCTTTGATTCATCATGTGGCTTTCTCTTTACCACCAGTTTTTTTAGTAGTTGTCTTGTATTATAAAGGCATTATACGGGTCCAAAAACTAATTTTTGTTCTGTAGTAGGTTGGTATATTAACATTATAGACCTACCAGTTAACAAAATACAGCTTTTTACTGAGCAGTACATTTAAAAACCTAAACTGTTGTATTTTTTACAGTTTTATTCTGGCAATACAGCTGCCTTTTTTGTCTGTTTCTGCACATTAGTTTGTTTTTGTAAATATACAGTATATTTGTAACTGTATATTCACAATTTCTTTGTATTTATTTATTTTTTAATTAGAATTCCTTTGGTGTTTACGTTAACCATTTTTTTCAAACAGAAAATATTTCATTATTAAATTACATTTAAATATGTATTTGTACTTGTAGATAAATGGGGAAATGTCAAATGATTATATATATATTTTTAATTATTTTAATTTTAAATTTTTTTTAATATAAAGTAGTATAGTATTAGTATTAGTATTATAGTATTTTTAAATAAATTGTGTATATGTGTTCCAGTCAGTAAATGCATAATGTATGCATATGAAACTATATTATATATATATATATATATATATTAGTGCTGTCAAATGATTTATCGCATCAGAAATAGATGTTTTTACTTACATAATATATGTGTATACTATATATATATATATATATACACTATATTTGTGTATAAATTTCAATTCATATAATTGATATTACAAATATTTTAAATGTACAAACATAACATCATTTTTGTAAATGCAAAGGTGTTTATTTATATATGTTCATAATAAATATACATTGTACACAAACATATTATGTAAACAAAAACTTTCATTTTAGAAGCGATATATGTATTTACATATATATATATGTATACATGTAAATATTTTCAAAACATATGATGTATGTGTACATAATGTGTACATAATAAGTGAATAGCACACACACATTTATTACATTAAAAAAGTTTATGTTATTTGGTTGAAGAATAACATATATAAAAATAGACATATTAAATGATAACTACTCATTTTAAAAGTATGCTGAATTATGCTAGTTTAATTCTTCATAATTATATCTAGACAGCTGATGTCATCCTGACATTTTTGCTGTTATGCCTCTCATCTACGTCACTCTAATCTGAAGCCGTGCATGACAGATGGGTGCCACCCCCACACGGTGAGGCCTGCATTATCTTGGTGGTCCCTCTGGAGGAGCGTGTGAGCTGAACAGGGAGGCCCCGGGCTGCTGCTGGCCCTCCATATGCCAACTCAAACAAACCACTACACACTGGCAATGAGAGGGGGAGCACAGGCTAGCTCCCGGGCCATTTCCCTCCCGTACCGCTCCAAAAATAACCCCTGCTCAAAGTTTTTTAATCTCCACATAACCCCATAGTCCCTCCAGGGGTTCGAGGAAAACTGTTGGGCAGAGAGACTTTCAGAATTCAAGCCCAGTGCTTGCTTTTGGAAGGACGAGTGAGCAGTGGGTAAAATCTGGGAGCGATTTGTAGATCAGCAGCGAGTGATTTGGTGATTAGCACCTGTGCACTGATCCAAAACCTCAGCAGACTGTGAGAGCTTTTCTAAGCTCAGTACTGAATGAGCACCTCATGACGCCTAACCTCATCCAACAGTTTATGACTTGCATTCACAAATGCTTCATTTCGGGGTATTCAGGGTATAAATAAACCAAATCCAAAGCCAAATCGTTGTATAAAAACTCACAAAAATGTGCTGATAAAAATTTTCCTTAAAACGAGGCAGTCAAACAAATGTCAGTGTCCCAGTGTTATTGCCTCATAAACTTCAGGGGATCATATGATTTTCGCCTTATATAATTTCATTGTGAATTTTTGTTGCAAGGTTGAAACAAACACAGTCCGACACAGCAATACTGGCTCAGCCAATAGCAGGAGTTTGGAAAGACATGCTTATTATTTTGGGATTTAGGATATTTTTCTTGCAAAGGAAAACTGTTAATATTGATGTTACCATTTGTGACTTTTTTTCTGCATGCACTTTAAAAACATTTAAATGCTTAGAAGTCAAAAAAAATATGGGAAAAAAATAAAATAAAAGAATAATAATAATGAATGCATAAAAATAAATAAAAATCATTTTAAATAAATGAAAGAACAAATAACTAAATGTTGGCAATAATACAACATATATGCAATATATA
>JAUYWG010000059.1:11391557-11436877 GCA_034779775.1 Enteromius afrohamiltoni | reverse complement strand
ATATATATATATATATATATATATATATATATATATATATATATATGTAAAATAAAACTATTACACAAAATAATAAATAAAGAAAATTATGTAATTAAAAAAAAAAATTTTATTATTATTATTACATTTGCTGTTATTGTGTATATATATATATTTTTTTTTTCTGCTGGTTTGGTCTTCCATATTATTATTTCTAATAGTGTAAGATTTGTTAAATATTAAACTTAATTGTTAGTGTTTATAAGACTTAGATTTAGTGAGAATTGATGATGGTAAATATAATCACTCTTAAACACATCTTGGACTCCAGTGAGGCGTGAAGACAGCATCTGACTTAGTGTCTTGAATTGTCAGCTTCTCCAAAGCAGTGCTGCATCACATTTGCTTATGTGACAGCGGCGGGCTCTGAAACCAGTGAACGTACTGAAGCTTGTGAATTTGTTCTTCCGGCCTATTATTTCTGTGTCTGGAGCCACAAAGTACCAATAACAGCAGAACAACGAAAGAATAGCTACAGCCCGTTTACACTTAGCATTTGTATAATTGTAAATGGGGAACTTCAGGTTATTTCAGTGATCTGGGTGGTGTTTGAAAGGGGAAGAAACAAGCTGCATAAGTTTCAGTGGTGTCACAGAAGCAATGCTATAAATGTGGCTGTTTAGCAGCGTGAGAGTAGCTCAGCTGTTCCAAAATAATGTGCCGCAACAACCAGCTATTTTGGAGTTCAAGCAGGGTGTTGCATGTTCATCTTCAAAACTCAATTTAGTTTTTCATAAGCTACATTATAATATCGCACTTCTTAAACTTGTAGCTTTTATTTTTTAATGCTTTTTTTGTCCTTAGAGAGGACAAGCCTGTTTATCTTTCAGGAGTCTACACTGCAGTTATTTATTTAATTTTAGTTTACTTAGTTGGCTGCACTAAAGAGAATTGTTTTTTTTCAGACTAGTCTATAGTGGAGGAATTTATTTAGTTTTTGTTGTTCTGACTGCACTAAAAATGTGATGGCAAAGTTAATAAAGAAAAAGTTTAGTTGTTCTTGTCATTAAGTGAGTCTATTGTTCCTTAGCATTGCTGTTAAGATGACATCAACCCTAACCCCACAGCAAACAGAAACTGAACCTAACCGTGACTCCAAAACCGTGAACCGAACCGAATAATAACCGTCTAATGTAACCCAAACTATATAGATCAAATATACTTTATTATTAAACGCTCATTAGAGAATATTGGTATTATTAGTATTGGTAATATTGGTGGCATTGCTTTATACACACACCAATATTCTCTCTTTATTTATTTTATTTGTATTTTTTTACTTTAACTTTCTATTTTTTGCAATTACTCTACTGTCGCTGTACTTTGAAAGGCTTGGCGAAAGTAGCTCCATCAGGTCTTCACTCATAGCCTTTCACTGCATTCTTCTCAAAAGGACAGATGTTTTGGTTTCATGCAAGCCTCCAATTCCTTGACGTTTTTCTTTTGGGGTGTCTGCCTCGTCCAGATAACAGTGATCACCCGACGCCTGCAAATCAATCCCATTCAGCACACCAGCGAGACTGGCAGGTGTTCTTCAGCAGCTTATGCTATCATGCATGTGATGGCAAACATTATAAAAGACTTGCTGCGAGTGTCGAAACGGCACAAAAGTAAGGGTAGGGTTAAAGTTATCCGCCACGGCTTGCCGTAATAATGGGATTTCCCTGCTGACCTAGAATGCTCTTCCTAGCAGAGATCCCAGTGCCTCGGCAGCATGGACGTGCGCTGTTGGTTTTTCCCTCCCCTTCTTCTGCAGACATCACACGCGGCACATGTTCAGCATGTTGGCACGGCAAGCTCATGAATAATTTGAATGATTAATTTCTGCTTGGGGAAGGAAAATGGTGCTTGAAGCGGTACTAAGAGGATCAAAGTGCATATTGATCCAGATTTCCTTTGAATCTGGATGTTGTATCGTTATCTCTTTAGAGGCTAATTTGCGGCTGTGTTCATTAAAAGAGCACAGAACGGGCCTAGACTGATCATTAGAGCAAACACTGCACTCAGATGAAATAAAACGTACAAGCCAGACAATTACTTGTGTTAAATATTAGTCAACATCAAAAAAAAAATGACGCTATTTTCTTGATAGGTAAATGTTACTTTCTATATGAAATCATTTACATTGTTATAATGCGTTGTTCTAAAGCAAATAAATATATTATGTGGAAAATATTCTACCAGTCACACTTCATTTTATAGTACATGTGCTTAAAGTTTATTTATATACTTTCTCAAAAAGTACTGGTAATATAAAGTATTAAACCTATTAAGCATATTGTATCATTGTATCATGTGTCTTTATTGAAGTCAATTACAAAATATAAATATGCAGTTTGTTTTTTTATTTGCAAATTGTGAAGCCAGAATTGTGAGAAATGTATATAAAAAAGTAAAAAAAAAAAGTTCTTTATATTTTCTTATGTATTTATACGCCACAATTCTGATTTATCTGTTAATAGCTAGTTTATATCATGCAGTTTAGAGAAAAAAAACTAAACTCTATTCTCTTTTTTAAATTCAGTGGCGGGAACTGGCTTCCTTAAGGAAGGCTATGAAGTAAAAAAAAAAAAAAAAGGTTAATGATTGAAGCAGTTTTACCGTTTTTGAATCCATTCAGCCGATATGTTCTATAGCTACGTTGTGTACTAAGACTAAGTTTAGATATAACTAGGAAATATACTCTAAATATATACTAATATATTAGGACTACTAATAGTCCCCAGCATTTTCAGGCACTGCGTTTTATCATTTTATGTCAGTCTTAGTCCATGATGTAATTATAGAACAGTCAAGTTTTAAATAGGATTTTAAATATCAAAACTATTTGATCATTTTTGAGTGTGATGGTCGAATCAGATTGATTGATCTATTCTAAGCTACAGCTGTAAGCGCTACCACCAGACCAGGAGATCAGCTGAATAGTTTCAAAAACGGTAAAACGTGATCGTGATTGTCAGAAAATGAGTGCGTTCCTTTATGGAATGCCTCACGGCAGATGTAAAATGTAGATGTAGAATGTTTGTATAAATACATGTGCTCATGTGCATTCAAATGCTTTGGGCAAAGCTCTAAATATTCATACAATGGCCTCTGTTTGAGAAGTTTACTTGAACATATCCACAATGCATTCACTGTTGACATGTAAAGCTATCTACTGACTGAAAGTACTGCATGGACATTTATGTTGTGCTTCTATCCAAGATTCGTAACAGTTTCCCCATTCATAATGATGAGAGCTGATGGAAAGAGGTCATGGAGTCGCCTCCATAACTTGTCAGCCGGAATAACGGATGCGGTTCATTCAGGTCAAGTGTCATACAGCTAAAGCTGTGAGCCAGGTGCAGGAATGCTAATTACACCCACAATTTTGTTAGATTAATTGACACATTAATTTAATTGTTCATAATAGTTCTTTTGTAATCCAGCTGGGTCAGATGTACTGTTAAAAAAAAGTTTTGCACTTGGATCCCCACTCGAACCTCAGTCCCTTCGTAACAGTTAGCTCTTTATTCAACATTTATAGACTCAATAGTTATGGGAAATGGAATGTCCTACTGTCTTTTCCATCTACATTATTGTTTGTTTATGACACTGTTTAGTTCATTCAATATATAAAACCTACTTTAGTTAAGCTTAAAGGAAAACATCACAGAACAGACTATTTTTCCAGTCTTATTAGCTTGCATTTTCTGCTGATGGTGAGTCTGTTGCAATATATCCCATCTGTCCGTATTATTTTTTCCTTAATAAATACAAGTGCATCACATAAGCATAACTTAATTTCCTGCCCTCAGTCTTAAGACTGTTTCATTGTTCTGTGATTTTATATTTCCACAAGGCAACTTGAAATTCCCTATAAACATAGTAATCTAATGACTCAATTGTCATTCATGTGACAAAAATGTGTACTACTGGGTATGTGAGAATAGCACAAGCTACAATGCTGTAAGAATCATTTCAAAGTCCCGGAGTGGCCTAGCCAGTCTCCATACCGGAACCCAATAGAAAATCTATGGAAGGAGCTTAAACTCCCCAAAAGCTGAAAGATCTGGAGAAGACCTGTCCTGAGGAGTGGGCCAAAACTCCTCCTGCAGTGTGTGCAAACCTAGTCAAGAAACCCAGGACATGTCTGATCTCTGTAATTGTAAACAAAAGGTTTCTGTACCAAATATTAAGTTCCATTATTCTATTGTATCAAATATTTATTTTATGCTATAAAATGGAAATTAATTATTTAAAAATCATACAGTGTGGTTTTCAGGATTCTGTCTCTCACAGTTGAGGTGTACCTAAGATGAAAAATCAAATCTCTCCATTCTTTGTAGGTGGGAAAATTTGAAAAATCAGCGGTGTATCAAATACGTCTAAGGTTACGTAAGTAATGTTACATATGGGAACTCATGAGAGACCATTTCGTTTTCGAGTATTAAGAAAAGGCCAATGATTATTGGCGTGCATTTAATTACAGCCAGGTGCACCTTATCACTACTTGAGTACAAGAGGGCATGGATGTAATGCACTTGCAGGTTTTCGCTGAGGAGCCAAGCCGGCGTCAGCGCGACCCAAGGTCGTGGCAAGGGGATGTAACGTCCTTAAGGGAACGTGAGTTACCTATGTAACCTCAGACATTCCCCTTCAGTAGAGTCACCACCAAGTCCCTACCACCAACTGGGCGCACATACATGCTCGGCCCCATGAGCAACGTTTTTCTGGTTTGTGTTGAGGTAAAATTGAGACATGAAAGTACACGTCCTTCAGGTGAATGTCTTTTAACTGCCAAGAACTCCTGAGCTAAGTCCTCAACAGTGCTGCCGAATAGGTCGCCCTATGAGATGGGAGTGTCAAGAAAACGTGCCAGGTTCCGCCATAGGTGCCGCTCCGGGATTGTGGGGTTCCTGCATCAGGACAACCCTCGTGCAGCTCGTGGCATGCAGGACGGTGGCAGCCTGGCTCTTACCAGCCGACTCCCCTCTGACGCTGTAATAGACATCTCAGCTTTCTGGGGTGCATCGGAGGAGATGCTCAGCCCGCTGTACAGGGAAGCAATCTGCTCTGGTAACCCAACGGAACTACGTGACAGGCAAAAGTTCACGGGGCTTGTTTTTTTTTTTACCCGTCAGATCACCAATCGGCTCAAGCCCGCGGGGTTCACTAATCAGCCGTCCAGTCCTTGCTGATGGTGAAGAGAGAGCATGAACTCGCAGGAACTCTTTTTCTGCGTAGAGGATTTCTCCGTCCATCAGACTCGAACAAAGGCATACAATGCAGCGAGAAGCTGCAAGTGCATTACATCCATGCCCTCTTGTACTTGATAAGGTGCACCTGGCTGTAATGCACGTCAAAATTAATTGGCCTTTTCTTAATACACGAAGTCAATTGGTCTCTCATGCGAATTCCCATATGTAATGTCAGAGTGACTCGACTGAACGGGAACTTATTTGCCCCACTGTATCATTTTCCTTAAATATATACATGCGTGTGTGTGTATTTATTTATACATAATAAATATACACAGTACACACTCATATTAAGTAAACAAAAACTTTTATTTTGGAATGCGATTAATCGTTTGACAACACTAATAAGTGTATTTAGAAACATAGCCATGAAAGTTTCTTTAAGTACACTTACAATAAGTTGCCTAACATTTCATTAATATATTACCTGTGAGTACAGTTATTATAAAATAATAATTTTAAGATTTCAAGTATGCTGCATTCAGTACAATTAAGCACACTTCTTTTTCACAGGGGTTATACTAAAAGTAGTCAACGTTTTAGATAAAGTGAATATCTTAATGTTGCTTTGGTATGCATGCATGAACACTTTATTCTGTAGCCCATGTAGTGTTGAGCTCTTTCCTGTTGCAGAGCAGCATTTAGTTTCATTTGTTGCAGCAGTGTGTTAAAAATGGCTGAAATCAACAGAGCCGGAAACAAGGGGGGTGGGGAGGGGGGTCATACCCCTCTTCCGAACAGAACTTAGGAGTGATTTCATTTTCTTTTTTTAGTATGACCTTCAAAGCACTCTTTTCCCCTCTGGCTGCTGTGTCAGTATCAGCCAAACCAAACGCCAGAATCTCTAACCTAGGATTCCGTCAGAGGGGGAACAAGGACTTTGTTGGGAAACTCTTTGTCGCAGTTGCTAGGAGACGGGTTCTATGTGGCCGAACACTGCATTGAGAGCGGGATAGAGAGGGTGGAGAATAGATATGGGAAAGGTCAAAGAATAGAAAAAATGGGGGAAGGATTGAAAGATGGGATGCCATTGAGACCAAACTCCTTATTTATTTGTTTTTGCATCTTCACACAAAGAAAAGTCCTTTTAATGGCCCTTAAATGGCTTTGCTGCCAGGGACTGGACATGCATTCAACCTATTCTCTGCCATCTTGGCATTAGGCTTCTGTTAGGCTTTAAAAGGTTCTGGAAAACTAAATAAGATTGTTTTTTTTTTTCCAGATTTTCGTGTAAATATATATATATAGTACTTTTTAAAAATTATATTATTACAATAGATAAAGATAAAAGTAAATATGTATAAATATGAACCAATTTTTAAAGACATTAAAATATAAACATACATTACCTATAAATTTAAGTACTAATAAGTCTAAACTTCAGCTTTTTGTAATAAAAATATGCAAATAAAATAACACCAACATTTTAAACATTAACTGTCTCTCTAAACCCTTCCTTTTCGTGTGCTGACTCTGCTCTGATTGGCCAGATGGCCCAGTCTGTTGTGATTGGTCTACCGTGTACAGTACTTTATAAACTATAGGCCCTTAGTTCTGTGTTTTGATCAATCTGTGGAAATACAAGCATCTATTATTTATCATACGTACAGGCTGTTATTCAGTGGAGCTGCTGGTCCAAATAAGCTGGGTACTGAAACATCTTTTAAGATCAAGTGTTTTGTGAACCCTGCTCTAAACTCCCCGAGATTAGAGAAGCAGTCGTCATTAAAATGATGTGTTTGTGGGCGGGGTCAGATTGTTCACAGCTGGCCAATGCAGAATATGGGCGGGAATTATGCAAATGTGTTACGCTGTGATTTGTAGCTGTCATGGAAATGAGATTCAAATTACGACTCATTTAGGCTATTTTGGGAGACAATAACTTTATTTATCGTTTACATTGAGCTACATTAAAAAAATTTAAATTACCCTACAAATAACACACACTTAAACTAGGGCAGGTTGTGTGCTAACAGACATGGCACGGTTAATGACATTCTAAAGCATCCAGTGCCAGTCATCTATACATTGTGCTTTCATTTTTTCCTACACGTACACACACACACACACCTGCTTGCTGTGTTTCATGCTGACACTTGCTGGTTGAATGAAAAGCAGCTTTAGCCAAGACAAAGGGTGTGTATCCAGCACATGTTGGACTGCTCTCTTTTGTACACCATAAACAGATCCATGTCACGAGATCCCTTCTGTTCACCTTTCCAGCAAAACACACAGGATCATCTGTGCAAGCACATATCACACTTTGTATACACAAAACAGCTACATCTCACGTTTAAAAGGCTGTTTTGTTCAACCCGTTTGAACTAATATGAAGAGAAGCATTGCATGATGTAGCTTTTAAACTTAAACCTTTTTCTTATCCGATTAGGATTTTCCCTATATGTCCACTATGTTGAGACTGTTTTGTTTACTGTATACCTTAAAGACCTATATATGTAAATGGTCTTTGAATGTACCTTATAGTTGCAGTTCATCAGGGAGATCTGAATAGAGCTTGATTTATTAATTTGGACATGGTCGTGACTCATGCAACTTAGTTTCAATAAACTGTCATTTTGGACTGGAGATTGAGTTTGGAGTTGTGAACGCTACATAGTAGATCAGGTTCTTTTAGAAGAGCAAGAAAATCCGGTTTTTCATAATATGCCAAGATTCATTTTCGTCTTTGTTCCTTGTTTTCTCTGTTTTTCACCCTTGTCACCTCACACTACTGTGACTGTTTACACAAGTGAAAGTGATTAACAGGGTATTGTATAGAGAGGGCTGATGTTAAAAACCCTTTCATTGTGCACACTGTGTGATGATGTCTGATGTTTTTCTTTCTGTTTCTGTGCTGGTTTACACTCACTGGTGAGTGATACAAAGCCAATTTTCCACTAGTTTATATGATTCTTTAGGGTCTTAATGGAAAGTTTGTAATATCGTTTGTTTGAAAAATTCTCTAATATCATGTAAAAATGCTAATTTTCCCCTGTCAAAAACAGCTCTCTGTTCTGTGTACTTCCCCTTTAAATCTTCACGAGCTCCGCTGACCTTTTTTTCCAAGGCACTCTCGGAGGATCTTTGTTTAGCCGCATTCATAGTGAAACTTGCTAATTAGCACATTATTAGGAAAGGCGATTAGCAAAGATTCATTAAAAGACATTATACTCACTGCTTCTGTAGGTGAGGCTGGATCATGAATGATTTGCGTGAACATAAACTCATTTCGGTTGATCAAGGGCGTGTTTTTCATTTAGAACCAAACGCAAAGTTAATCCTCTGCGTCTTCAGTCGCTCAGATGTCGGGGGTGAATGACTACTGCTCTGTTCATTCATACATTCAACAACAAAACACCTCAATCTCTTAGGAGTCCTGCTTCTCTCTGCATCTCAGTCTGATGACGGATCACTCAGGGCGGGTCTGAGGTAAGACACCAGTTCAATTTGTGTGACATGCTGCTGTCAATCAACTATTGTGGGAGTGGCCTCTGTCTGTGTGACGCCACACCGAAATGCATTTGAGAATGGTTTGATTTTAGAAGGGGCAGCTTATTTTCATTAAATTAAAAGAAAACTACTGGTGGATCTTTATCATTGTAGGGTGGTTGTGTACACACACTCCCAACAAACATTTCTGTCCAAACAGCTTGTAATATGTCATACGTCACTGGATGACCCCTTTAACATGCAATCTGGCGGACCAATCTATAGGTCTAATATCAGCCGTGTACTGACCCCCATGCAACTTGGAATCAAGAAGGGTAACTTAGTGGCATTTAACAGAATATGTGAAATTCTGTGGATTTTACAATACTTTTTCTGTTGGATTTTAATATGCAGAGACAACTAATGTTAACAAATGACACCTTATTGTAAAGTGTTACCAAAGAATGTAATAAAAAAGGTAAATATATTTTAAATAAACTACGATAAACTCCAACAGGGAAGATGGTCGCTCGGTAAACAATGCAGATATATAAAGCAATATAATTGTTACCGCCACTCGACTGGAACCACTGTCGCTGCAACGCCATAACACAGCCTATCTCCGTCCTTTCGCAGAGTAGAAATGGCTCCAGGAACGTTCGCATGAACTGCTCGGCTTCGAAGCGAAAAGCTAATGAACGCTAGATCCGTTGACCTACTTATACTCGCGCTGCGATAGGGTTCAGCTGATCCTAATCAGCATATGCCAATGAAATTGTTGAATGAAGTTGTTTTGGCATCTCGAAGCGAGATTCCTATTCGTCGGTCACCGACGTGACGTCAGAGTGACCGACTGAAAGGGAACCAACATCACCAAAAACAAACCAGAGACAGAGTTTACTGCAGAGCTACTTGTTCGTGCTTTGCTAATTGTAATCAGTGGCAGATTCGACTAATTTCGGCTTTGCAGGTGAGATAAAAAAACAACAAAAGTGCTCTAGTTCTACAAAAAACAAATCTGTACATACAATTTACAGCATTTTTCTCACCTGGTCTCATGGCATAAACATACTTTGGTGCACTTTTTAGCTAGACACAAAATATGTACCAACAAGTACATATCACTGCATTTCCAAAAGAAACAGTCTGTAGGTGGGACGTCCTTGACCCAAGTTGCGCTGGTTTGAGTCAGCTAGTGGGACAGTGCCTTTAGTCATTGAGTTGTATTGAATCATGCTGTATTCAGTTATATCTCACTTCCTACCCTATTATTCATTTCCTTTTCCTGTAGCATCCCCCTTGTGCATCAGTGTTGGAAATCCACTTTCATGATCCATCGTTGTTTCATCAGAATCTACTTCCTCTGTGCATGCTACGACAGCAGAGAAAACACAAGCTTTGTTTTACTGGCATTTAAACGTTCTGACTATATCACTTTGAGAGCTGCAAATGGAGGAAATGTATTCCAGTGGCCATTTCTGTGAGGTTAAACACCTCATTTCATGCTCATTGATTTGCTAACACTGCCGTAACTGTATTTCAGCTGCAAGCTTTGCCAACCGCTCAGCCACGGCACAAATCCCAGCTGGCTCCAGCTTTCATCTTATCTTGCTGACTAAACTAAATGAGCAGAAATTGTGGTGCTTTGAAACTGACCCAAAAACAACAAGAGTCTATTCCATAGAGGTCAATTAAAGGATGTAGAGGGTTTCATTCTGTGAGCGACTGCTTGTCTGTCTCCTTCATGTTGGTGTACTGTATAATCAACAGAATTGTTAATCTTAAAAAGGCATGATTTGCCTTGTTTCGAAATGAAATGACATTTTGTGTGGTAAAACATCAAGCTGAAACCGTATAATCTTTGTTAATGTGCACACCACTTTACTGTGGAAGGCAGTTTCTGCCACTGAATAAAAATAAAAAGTTAATTGCGAATTCTAACTTCTTTCTTGCAATTATGTCTTTTTTTTTCTCAGAATTGCGTGATGTAAACTTGCAATTGTAAGTAATAAATTCAGAACTGTGTGATAGAAATTTGGAGTTGTAAATTACAATGTAGTCACTAAATAGTCACAATTATGTGTCAGGATTGTGAGAACCAGTATTGAATATGAACTCACGATTTTGACTTTTGATATGATATAAATTTGCAATTCTGAGTTATAATGTCAGAATTGCACAAAAGAACTTTGCAATTGCAAGTTATTGCAAGTCTGAATTTGCAATTTCGACTTTATATTTCAGAATTGCAACTATTTCACAAGATATAAACTCACAATTGTAAGAAAATCTTTTTGCAAGATATAAAAAAGTCAGAGTTGCGAGATGTAAAAATACAGAATTGAAAAAGTTTCCATCATGCAATTCTGAGAAAAATGGTCAAAATTGCAATACAGGTATATAAACCTTAACTTTTTTTTTTAACGAAAAAATTTAGTTGTGCAAACATAGAATATATGTATAAGAATGTAAAAATGTTTCTTGATTAGTTTCAAGACTAACATTTCTTGTTAGTATTCACTTATTGGTGCAAAATACAAAAAGGAAATGCATTTGTTCATGCATGTTTTAGTAGATTTTGCAATAGAAATTGACTCTGCGCCCTGACTTAACAGTGTGATCTATCGCAATGACATCATTACAAGTATGACTTAATGTTTATTTCTCCGTAGTTTATGTGAATTCCCACTTGCATGTGCAACATGTTTGGACTTTAATGACCCTGTTATGGTCCATGTGTCGCAAAGTGTTTGTTTTGTTATGAATGAATGAAGTTGAATGCATATCTGCATCTTCTTCTAATTACATCTTTATTGATTTTTACCTACTGGAGTTCCAAGTGAAATGTCTCGCAGGACATTATAATGCGTGTGTCTAGCAGTGATGTGGTGGTGTTTTGCTGAGTAGACTTTGGCTTCTGACTAGCTCTCGCTGTGTGGCCCAGTACAGCTCCCTGCTGCTAAAGTGCTGTGTGTAATGGAAGCTCTGCCATTTGGACCATCTGGAGAGATACGTCTTCCAGGTCTTCACTGACTTCCATCACAAAGGCTTTTATTACCTCTTCTGCTCTATATTGATCAGAACATTTTCTGAATGAGTATATATATAAAAAAATTGTCATTATTTGCCCACTTGTTGTGCACTGAAACATGAAAACTTGAAGAAGAAAAAACTGAAACTTGTTGTTTTCACATGAAAACATTTTACGAGAAAAATATGAAAAATATCAGCACATTTTTCTTTCCAATTCAATTTTATTTTATTCTAATAAAATTTTTATTTTCCATTTGCAGTTCATTTCAAGGCTTCTGCAAGTGTAATTTTTTCACACTAAGTATAAAGTTGCTAATGAAGTCGTAATGTTTTGTTTTTTATCCAAATGTACAGACAAATTTTGAACAGATCTCCATAGATAGCCATTTTTAGGATTATGATGCAGGTTTTTGCATATACTGTAGTTGTAAATGCGTCCATACAGCCTGTGTTCTCCAGAGTCAGTGGTTTGCACAAAGTGACTGCTAAGTGTCTGCCGTAATGGTCTTTAGAAACAAATTACACTCCTTCACTTGGCTGAAGCCGAGTTATGGGCTCCTGGATCTCAGCCACGACTCATGACATCTTTCTGTTTGCATTCCAAAACACTTGTTGAGAAGCATGAGAAATATGTCGAGATGAAACTGTGTTTTATTATACAATAGGTTTTCATGCGTTTAAAGTTGCGCTTTCGAAAAAGCAGCTAGCCAAAAGCTAAGAGAAAATAAGGAAAGCAAACCGAGCTCTTGTCAAGCTTACAAATGTAGTTTGGGGTTGTAGAGTTTTTAGAGTTCTCCTCCATACTAGTCAGAAAGATGGCTGTAAGTCTTTTCGGTTGTTTCTCATTTTAATGATTTCAAACCACTTCCACAAAAAAGCACATGTTCAGAAACATCTGAAGAAGCTGATGAGCATGATGATGAAGGATTTGGGAGGGCCGATCCTCCCTCACAGAAACAAACGAGAGCTCCCTGTAGACAGCAGCTGGTATCCGTTCCACACCAGCAGCGCTCCGTCTCTTCCCAGGACAGGGAACTTTTGAAACGAGCAGATTGCATACTTCAAGTGTTTCCATTTTCTCACTTCATCATCTGATTGTCACTGTGGACATGTAAGGACTGCAAGTTGTGGAAGAAACAAGAGCATTCAGTTGCATGTTATTGTTCTCTGTGTGTATGACATACTCCTTTCATGAACTGAGTTCAAATAGAGTGGGTTAATGGCATTAACTAACTAGCTAACTATTAATTCATTCATTCATTTATTTGCCATTAATAAATAATTAACTAATTAGAAGATTGGATGGCTACTCATACATGCAGGGACTTGAATACCCCTCTTCTGTGATTAAAGTTTTATTTGAATTTCTGATTTTTGTCTCAGAATTGCATGATATAAAGTCACATTCTGAGAAATACAGTTGCAATTCTAAGTTACATGCAATTGTGAATAGTATTTTCGTCCTCAAAATTTGACTTGGAATAGTGAAATTAAGTCAGAATGGCAGTTTTTTTAGTGTTGAAAACAGTAATTACCAAACAATTATTGGTGAAAAATGAAAATTGCAATCATGCATTAGACTAAATTCAACTCTTCTGTAATGGATGTTTTAATTATTATTATTTTTTTTTTTTCATGCTTTTTGATACAAAAAGCCTCATTAGAAGTATATATTTCTAGAAAAATACATCTTTGGGATAATGTTTATTATTATTTATTTATTTATTTATTTTAAAAAAGTACTTGAAAAATGTTTGTCTGTCAAATCAAAGTTGTGCAGTGTGGCCAAAAAGCATGCTGTGATCTCAACATGTAGAAAGATATAATATTTTATAATATAAAAAAAAAAATAATAATTGACTAGCTTAGAAAAGTCTCTAAAAGTAGAGGGAATTTACTGTGGAGGCAAACACTGTGCTAACTAAAGCTCAGATGTCATATAATGGCACATCTGCAGCATTCCACTGGAGCCTCTGGAAAAAGAAAAAGCATCTTTTTATTTGATTTCCTGTTGGCTAGTATTTGTGCATGCATATACAACTGTATGTGCACATTCCTTCCTTGGACGGCACCATTGTGTCTCCGGGCAGAGGGCAGGAAGCCGAGGACACAGGAGGAGAAACATTTTGGGGAATTCTGTGTTCTTGGAGCACATGTTGATGAATGTGGATGTCAACAGAGGCTGCTTATTTTTAGCACTGGCCAGTAATTAAATATCCATTATTGAATTTCCGAGTGCTAGAATAACTGTGTCCATAGATAACAGATTGATAATTGTTGGGAAGCAGGCCTGTCACCTTACCCAAATTTTAGCAGTCGTTCCCAATACTTGTCACAATGAGAGCTGAACAGACTCGCGCTCGTGCTTCCTCACGAACAGGGAGAACTAGGAGGCAGGAATAGAGTGCAAACTAGACATTTATTAAACAAACAAAACAAGAAAACGAGGATACATACGACGAGCAACGCAGAGTAAGACAATCACAGATGTAACGTTATCGATCCACAAGGATACATGACATGGGGCGTGAATTTATACAAAAAAAGACTAATACAAAACACCTGGACAAAACACGGCTGGCAGAAGGTGAACACTGATGAGGAAGGTGGGGCTACAAAAGAGAGACATGAGGGAGCTGACAGGTAAATAAACACAGAACACGTGGACTAGAACGAAAAACACAATAACAGGCAAACGACACAGACAAGAGACGCGTAAGGCGTTACTATACTAGTAAAATGAAATTATTATAATACCAAAGCAAAAACTAATATGCTATTGAACGTACCCATGTTGTATTTATCAGTCATGAATGAATGGGTAATTTGTTTTTGAAGTTTGTGAGTAGAAATTGTTGCAGACCTAACTACTTTACAGTTTTGTTCATGCATTGTAAAATGTCTTGTAACCTGCTAGCTTGGTAAGCCAAAGATAGCCACTGCCAAACAGAATCATATTTCTTTCCATGAAGAACTGGGTCAGTATGTTTCACAAGAAGTAAATGCATGTCCTGCAAAAAGAAGAATGTATTGGTTACTGGCGAACTTGCCCTTGAGGTGATTATCAATTGTTTCACTTGTGTCATTCGTACTTGAGTGAGTTTACACACATTTTGCCCAAAATGTGCTTTTGATTTCCATATTTTTGACAATTTGACCGTAGCTTGCAAACTGTTTGCGAAAAAAATGTCACATCGTTGCAATCCTTGAAATAGCCTGAACAAAAATGTACAGTAAGTTCTTTTGCGCTACGACCCCCGCAAAATTAACCTATATTCGAAACCTACTTTTTGGTCACTAGTCCTAGGTTTTTCACCCGAACCAAACCACTGCAGAAATAATCTGGGGACATTGGATATTAATAATTAAAAAAAATTTAACCATTTTGATTTTGGCGTGAAACAGAATGCCAATTAGCGTCTATGCTATTAGCCAAATGTTATTTGGTCTGTAACTCTGCAATGGAATGAGGTAACTCCATACATATTTGCCTGAGCTCAAGCTTTAGTTAAATAAATTTTTAAAAAGTGCAGGTCTGCCACTTGGTGGCGCTATGAGGCAGAAAACATATTATTAGGCTAGCTATATCCTTTGTCCGATTGGCTTTGATTGCTATTGATATGCTATTGATATATCAATAAAATTGATATGCAGCATCGTGGTCCAAACTGACACAAGTCTTTATGAGGACATTGGTTTATCTCAAAAAACATTGGCCAATAAAGTTTGAGAACTCATGGCCCTAAAGGTCTGTAAGAATTTAGAAAAAAATCAGCCTCTAGTTGGCGCTAACAAGTTTTTTGTTTCTGTAATGACGTGGTGTTTCACACATCTACATAATATGCATATTACTTGATAGATCTCCTCACACTGAGCAACTTTGTCTCAAGAACCATTGCTGTCAATCAAATTGTTCATTAATTATTTAAAAATATGTAAAAAACATACTTTTGCGAACTAGTCCCTGGTTTTCCCCTCAATCTCAAAAAATGTAGAATTTTGTCCTGTGGTTAGCTATAATTGGCTTATTTAAAAATGGGACGCAGCTGCATAAACCCAAAGGCCTATAAAACATAAACTAAAACTCAAAACTTTATAAAAACTTGGAGAAAACATGACTCTTAACAATTGTCCACAGTTTCATGAAGATTGGCCTCGAAGATTGAAGAAAGTGCCTCAAAAACACAGTATTTCTATAGAAAATAATCTCCAATTTTAGAACATGTTCGAATATTTATAGAAACATTAAATCGTTATATTATATGATGCATCTCCTCATTCTGCAGCTTTGTCTCTGGGACTAATGTTGTCAATCAAAATGTTTATTAAATATTCTTAGTTATGTTAAAAACCTACTTATGCTAACTAGTATCAGGTTTTTGGCCCAATCTTGATCAAACCAATACAGAACAATTCTCTGGACTCTCTGGATTAATAATTATCCAAAAAATATTGAATTTTGTACTTTGGATAGCTATACCGGGGTCATTTAAAAAGGACTGTGGCCACATATACTCAAAAACCTATAAAACCTTAACAAAAGCACAAAACTTTATGAACCATGGTTAAAACATGTGACAGATGAGTCTTAGCAAGCATGCAAAGTTTCATAGAGCTCAGACTATAGCCATTAAAAAAAGACCTCAAAAACACATTATTTCCAATGTGTAATGACCTTAAATGGCCTTAAATCCCTCTTACATTCACTTGTAGACTATCTTCATATAATATCATAGAACTCCTCGTTCTGAAAATCTTTTTCTCTGGGATTAATGATGAACACTGCAATGAAAGAACTTGCAATTTAATAACCATTAGATAGCTGCGGAAGTCCACTAATGAGCACACAAACAGTGCTTTTCATGTTTGCTGATGGAGACATTATAAAATCACATTTAGTTATAGTTTACCATTTTGGCTCATAAAGTTTTTACAATTTTGCCAGATAATCATTATAGTGAAACCTGAAATAACATATAAACACTTAAAAGCGAAGACTTGCAATAACTGTTACCTATCATTTATTTCAAATATGTAAAATTCCAATGCAATATGTGTTATGGTTGCTGCTTGCAGCTATATTTTCTTATGATGAGGATTATTATTAGTAGTAGTAGTTTTGTAGTACATGCAAAACTTTTAGTATAAATCAAATCACTTTTTTTTCAACCATTTCATAATGTTTTCAATTGTTAGTATAATAAACAAAATTACTAAGCATCCTTTCTACTACGCATAATGTGGGTTTCGTCTGGATACATGTTCACACTTTAGTTTTGAAACCAGTTCTCACTATGACTTTTTGCCTCAATAAACTCCTAATATGCTGCTTATTAAAGGGTTAGTTAAATTCTGTCATTAATTACTCCTCTTCATGTTGTTCCAAACCTGTTCCAGATCTTAATTCATCTTCGGAACTCAAATTAAGATATTTTTGATGAAATTGGAGAGCTATAAAACAGTCCATGTGACATTAGTGGCTCAACTTAATTTTTGCGACGCTAGGAGAATTATTTTTGCCTCAAAAATGTATTCAACCATCCTTTTTTCCCTGACTTCCATCTTTCGCCATTTTAGAGAGTATCACGACACATGCGCACGCTTTCCTCTAGGTGTAAACAACCTCAGATTACCTTAATGTGCAAGCTTTCTCCCAGATGTAAACAAGGCTGATTACTTCAGATATGTTAAAAGTGGCGTGTGCATTGCGTTGTGATAATCTCTACAATGCCAGAAGACTTAACTTGGGGGAAAAGAATGGTAAATTAAAAAAGTAAATTATGTTATTTTTGTTTTCTTTGCGCAAAAATTCTCCTAGTGTTGCAAAACTTGTTGCATCGACTGTTATACTGATGTTTTTACTACGTTTCTGGATCTGGGATCATTTCAGTTGTATTGCGGTCTATGGCTCTCTGATCTCATCGAAAATATGGTCATTTGTATTCAGAAGATGAACGAAGGTCTTCTGGGTTTGGAACGACATGAGGGTGAGTTATTAATTACAGAATTTTCATTTTGGGGGCGAACTTACTTTAATAGTTAGTAAAGTAGTTACGTGTAGATATGGGGTAGGACTAAGGGATCTAAAATAAGGTAAGTAAATAAGACATTAATATGGGCTTTATAAGCACTAATAACAGACAGTATGCTAGCGATATGCATACTAATAAACGACAATTCAAACGTGAGAACTGGTCCATAAACTAGTTAAAAAATACATTTTAATCACAGTATTTTCACAATGTTATTACATTACATAAGTTATTCAAATTTAGTTCAGCTTATTTTAATTAGTCAATTGTATTGATTCCTGTAGATATAGAGAAATAGAGTCTATATCCAGCTCGGTTCATTTTCCTGCAAGTTTCTCATTTGTTTGTTATTCTGAAGAAGATTTTTTTCCAAAGTTATGACAATCTAAAACCAAGGGGTCTGCTTTTGATTTATAATCTGATCTGACCAGCCAGATTCTCATTCCATGACAAACAGTTTTTATTTTTAGGCACTTCTGGGCTCATTCTGTTTCTTCATTTTCCCCCCTCACGATCTCTTTCTGTCGTTTCCTCACTGAACTGTTTGTCTAAAAAAGACTCGGACACCACAAAGTTTCCAAAGCGCAGTACAAGTTCTCTCACCTTCTGGCTTAAAACACTGTGGTTTTGTCACCTTGTGCTGTTCTCGTCAGAGAAATTTTAACACGTCTTGTCACATCTTTTACAGATTTGTCTACAGCGAAGAGAAAGTTTGCAGAGTCGCTGAACGAGTTTAAATTCCAGTGCATTGGCGATGCAGAAACAGATGATGAGATGTGCATTGGTGAGATCATAACATTGTTTCTTATGAATGTGGGCTGTTCCTTAGTCAGTGTATTATGCAAGAAAACAAAGTATCCTCAAGATTATACTACAGGTTTAAACCTCAATGTAAGCCGTCATACAAATGACATTCGAGGAAAGCAATTGAACTCAGCTTTAAAGTTTCATCATTGTTGAGTACAAATTGATTCGTGGCCATCTGATCCCACTCCAAGCTTTTAACTCAAAAAGACAAGTTTAACTGAGAGCCGTCCACACGACCATTTCATTTAGCCCCTGCTATGCCACAATTAAACCAAGGTTTCGGCTCAACTTTTATGTATTTGCCATAATTCCTCAATGTTGGTGTGGCATCAAAGGCTTAAATGTTGGAACCTGTGGGAATTTTTGTGGCTTTCTTTAAGTCCTGGCACCTTACATGGAAACTTGCTGAAATCCTGCTTGACTGAATCTGAAGAAGGAACATGTATCGACTTGCCTTTTTTTCTGATCTCATCTTTAGTTGCAGCCTTGCAGTCCCGTAGTCTTTAACTTTCTGTTGACCTTATTCCTTATGAAGCACAACATGAAAACTTTATAACATCAGAAAGTTTTCTGAGTAGTGCGTCTTGAGAGGTCTCATGAGTTAGCTGTTTTATACAAGAATACAAGTGCTAAACAGTGAAAGGGTTCACTGTAGATATGCATGCATAAAAAATAAATCTTAACATAAATGTAATTGGCATAGCGCCACCCTAATGCAATGCTAAAGAATAATATGAAATCAATGAAGTAAAAGACCATGTAAGTTTACTTAATGCACAAATAGTATGCTTTGTAATAACGTCAAAATAAAAAACGTTAAAGTACGCTAAATCGAAGTAATATGAAGTACACTTGATTTAATGTGTCAACTTTCATACTAAACACATGCAAAGTACCTGATATATATTTAGCTACTTGACATTGCAGTACAGTTTAGTTGATCATACTGTAAAGGCTTGACACTTTAATCATATTTCAAAAAAGATTTATGCAACTGCTTATAAAGATGTATTTACGTCTTACTTAAAACTGTTTACATATATATTACATGTAATTAGTTGAACTTAAGACTATGATACGTATGAACTCTTTCCCCAATAGCATTTATTTTCATTTGCCAGCCACCGCCAGCATTTTCTCTAGGGATGCACCGATCCTGGGCTTTGTATATATATGTCGATACCCATATATGAACATATTATATATTAAAATAAATAGCCAAACCTCTGCCTTGTTCATGGTTGACCCCGGAGGTCCCATAGCTCATTCAGGACGTGTGCTAGGGCTTTCCTTACCATAATACACCTAAAACAGGGATTGCTGTAAAAACTTGTCTTTGACAATGGTAGGGAAAGAGTTAAGATAACATACAATTAAGTCAAATGAAATGAAAATGTTAAAAAGTTTTTTTTGGAAGAGTGCTAAACACAAACAAACTCTGGTTGACACACAGAATAGTGTATGTTAAGCACAATCCTGATTGCATAATTTTGCTAAGTTGTGCTGTGGAAAGTGTTGCTCTTGGCTCGGTTTTGAATAACCATTTCTTACTTGAGTTCTCAGGCTGTCCGTGGTGAATTATAAAGTGACAGATGTCTTACTTCACTGCTTGAAATTGCTAATGTGGTCAAGATGCTGTGTGTGATCACACATTTCTTTTCTTTCAAAGCCAAATCACTACAGGAGTTTGCTGGAGTCTTACAGAACCTGGAAGACGAGAGGACACGAATGGTCAGCAGGTTTTTCATCATCATATTTACTGTTGCTACACGTATAACAAAACTTCTGGGCAGATCTATACAGGTGGAGCTGAGGAAGGTGGAGAGTTTCTAAACACACCGCAAGCCAAGTATTTGAATGTTGAGCAGCAATCTCATTGGCTGCTGATACTAAAAGGACCAATCAGCTTCACTATGTGAATAATGATGTCATATCGTCAGACTAAGCCATCTAGGCCCAGTTTTATAGACAGGGCTTAGCCTAAACCACAAGGATTAGGCCATAGTCCAGTTAGGACATTTAAGTAATGTTTATAAACATAAACTAAAGGGATGTTTTATGACAAAACTTTGTATTTGCTGTCAAACGTTTACATAAGAATCTTCAAAACGAATCTTTGAATCTTCATAAGAATCTTAATAACATTAGTTAATGCAGTGTGAACTCATTTTCATTAACGAAGATAAATAAATAATGTAATAAATACATTAACTAACGTTAACAAATGACACCTTATTGTATAGTGTTACTCCAAAAATGTATATGTAATATACAGAAGAAAATACATACAAATAGGACTAAATAAACTAAATAAAAATATCAGATTAGCATTTATACCCTAGTGCTACTGACAAAATCTGACAAGAAGGAAAAAAACTATCACTCACTCTTGCAAACTGTCACATGCTTGTATGTGTGGTTTCACTTTGACACAGTGTAAGGGTAGTTGGGTACAGTTGCCAAGTTGCAACTTGCTAATGCGTGGTCAAAGCCACATAGCTGTCTATATATTTAATGGCTATAAACATGTCTTTTGTTTGTAACTCGCGTGTTAAACATGTGAAGCAGCTTTTATGAATAACCTTTTGGTCCACCCCCCCCCAAAAAAGCATATTGTCCTATTCTACATCAGTGGGAAGCTTAATTTATTCAGCTTTCAGATGTAAATGCTCAATTAAAAAAATGACTGGTTTTATGGTCCACACACACTCACACACACAAATCATTTAAATTACTAGATTGTTTGGTATAGATATTACTACCTGTGATGAATATAAAAAAAAAATATTACATTTCTAAATAATTACCAGAACAATCTGTGTGGCCATAAATAAATAAATAATCATAATATTATGTCTACAGTATAAAGTCTTAATGCTTTATGGAGCAGCATCTGGGTGATGCTGCAATATATGATTAGATATTTATTGTTAACTTTAAATGACATGAATATTATGTGTATGTTTTACATTTAGTTTTAAGTGAGAGTAAGCAGTTCTCTTCTGGCTAAATGAGACTTGTGTCTCCTCAGATCGAGAATGCCAGTGATGTGTTGATCTTGCCTCTGGAGCGTTTCAGGAAGGAGCAGATTGGAGCTGCAAAGGTGAGAGCAGAACTCCAAAACATTTTATGCTGTAATGGTATTTATAGCAGAAAGATGCTTGTTGTTTTCACTTAAGATTAATATCACATAGTCAAAACATGCAAATTGCATGTGGGCCAAGCCATCACAGATCCAAGTGCTGCTATCTGTTTAAACAGCACTGCCATCTGTTGGTTAGGATGTGTAAACACTCATTGTTATGTTCACGATGAATACAAAGAGATGCAATAAATCTGTTTAATTTGACACGCAGCAAAGAACTGTGCATGCCTCATTCACATCGTCTTTTTTTTTTTAAGCAATTGTTTAAATTTACAGCTCATACTTACCGCTTGAAGGCGTTTGATTCCCTAATGACAAATTTGACTCACACACCCAGTGGCTTTTGACCATTATTGTGGATGTGCATCTGGTTATTAGAAACTTACAGGTGTCTGGAGTTCAAAGGCCAAGGCCCTCAAGAACATTAAAACAGAAAAGAAAAGAATGAGCTATTGTAAAGTACACACTGCTTAAAAGTACTTATTACACAAATAGTGTACTTTAAAAAAGTGGATGTAATGAGGTTAATGTTTTCAGACACATAATTGTATTTATATATTTTTTTTTAAAATATAAATACAATGCAATTAGTTGAAAGTTTTTAGCACACCTGTGTAAGTCATTATATTGCTTTTGAGAAATACATGTATGGTGAATGTATATTTTTCATCTTTACGTGTAATATTTGAGCTTGTGTGATTGTTAAGCTTGTTTTATCATTTCAGCTTGACTCAGAGTTTGCATTTCTATCCCACAGGAGGCCAAAAAGAAATATGATAAAGAGACAGAGAAGTACTGCACAGTGTTGGAGAAACACCTCAGTCTGTCTGCAAAGAAAAAGGAAGCACATCTTCATGAAGTATGTTCTGCTATTTATGCCGTTTTACTTGAGACTAGAATAACTTTTTGCATGCAGTTGCACTTTAATACTAGAAATGAAACTTCCTATGAAACCGTACACTCTGGGTAGATGTTTAGAAAGGCTTGGCTTCATTTTTAATAGCAAAAGTATTAGGTTTGCTATTGTAAACATGAACTGAAGGCTACGAACCCCTAGTTTGATTATATGGACATGTATGTT
This sequence comes from Enteromius afrohamiltoni, assembly GCA_034779775.1. Lineage (NCBI taxonomy): Eukaryota > Metazoa > Chordata > Actinopteri > Cypriniformes > Cyprinidae > Enteromius > Enteromius afrohamiltoni. Next base: position 11,414,071 of record JAUYWG010000059.1, on the reverse strand, counting down.
TCCATTTATATATGTATATTATATTATTTTTTTAATTATATCTCCCCAGGCGGATAACCAGGTGGATATTGTAAGGCAGCACTTCTATGAGGTCTCACTGGAATATGTCTTCAAAGTGCAGGAAGTTCAAGAGAGGAAGATGTTTGAGTTTGTGGAGCCGGTACAACTTCATCACATTTTCATATCACTCTTTTTATATTATATTATTCGGTTTTACTGATGGCTGCTTTCCTCTTTTTTGTGTGTAGTTGCTGGCTTTTCTACAGGGTCTGTTTACATATTATCATCATGGGTACGAACTGGCCAAAGACTTCAACCATTTCAAGACAGACCTCACAATCAGCATTCAAAATGTGAGGGCATTTCTTACAACGGAACCTCAAATTAGAAGAGCATGTATTTTGTTACTGTGCTGAACGAAAACATATAATAAATAATAGATTTGCAGATATTTAGGAAACATGCTATGTTCACGTAAAGTTTCTTTGAATAACAATGCTACAATTCTGCTGTGAAATGTGAGTTCTCTGTCAGAACGTCTGTTTTAGTTTGCAGATATTAAAGTTAAGATGCTAAGTTAACATGTTTACCTGAAAAACAACGCAACAGTCAGTTATTCTCTTTTGAAATTTGCCCACCGTCACTTTACCCAATTGTATTTCCAGTTGGCAGAAAATACAGCACTCATTTCGGTTGGTATTGGCAATCTGGCAACCTGCATGTGCGTCAAGTCTAAGGTGAAAAAAACACCATCTCCAATATTTTGATTCTGGGCTGCAATCAATTCTAGATACAGCTCATACAGCACCTTTACCTTATATCATTTTAACACACCGGGTTGCCAGAAGGTGGAAAACACAGCAAACTGCAGCAATAGAAGAGATCACAGACTCTACCTGACCTAAAAACCTCAACATCCATCGAAGTCTGAGGAATGCACTGCAGTACCCAATTCAACCACTAGCTGTCAATATTACTTAATTATTCTTATACTTAATAAGTTCTGTCCTGAGAAGTCCAATCTTTTAGTTCAGGATGAGTGTAGGTTCACTGGATAGGTTAGAAACATGACCCAGTCCCTGGCAGATGCAGTTAGTTTGTCAAAATGCATTGCAAATAACACCTATATTGCAACTAGCTGCTTCACAATGAATCTGTTGAATGATCTAGTTATTTTACAGTGGGAGATTTCCACAAACGTTTTTGAATCTATTCTTGTTTGGGAAATTCACCTCCTCTTTTTAAATCGTCTTTGTTTTCTTTTAGACGCGGAACCGGTTCGAGAGCACTCGTTCAGAGGTGGAGTGTTTGATGAAAAAGATGAAGGAAAACCCGCATGAACATAAGAGCATCAGTTCAAACACAATAGAGGGATACCTGTTTGTGCAAGAAAAACGTAAGTTGAAAAATTTGACGGATTTTTTCGGATTACTAAGACGCAACTGATTATACTGTAGAGGTTTTGTGTGTGTAGCATCACTGAACATCATTATTCTCCCTGCATTCTAAAATGACTTGTATATTTCTATATACTGTATATGAAAATTAGCTATAAATTTAAAAAGTGTGTTATACTTATCACAGTTTTCCATGGCATCTTTTGGCCCAAATTGTTTCTTATTTGGTTCATAACAATTTAAAAATGAAATGCATGAAAATAAAGCATGTTCAGTTTGTTCCAAATAGATCTTTATTTAATCACATCAGTTCATGCAAATATCAAGTCAAGTTTGTACATGAAATGTTCAGTCAATGAAATTCTTTATTACCTTTAAAACTGACATGCTCCTATGACTAAATCCTACCCTAAACCGATGGTGTTAAAAAAAGAAAATGCAAGATAAAAATGCATTTGTTTTAGCAACCTTGCTATTTTACCATGTTTTTACACTGATTTGAGCTTTTTTTTTTTATTAAACCATGGTTATGTGACTCATACCTTATAAGTGCACTGGTGTACCAGGTGAGCTTTCGAGCAAGTTTACTACAGCAGAAAATCCATGCACAGAGAGCTGAATGTGTGATGTAAAATGTATTGCTTTACAAATCATGCACTATGGTAAATTTATCTTAACGTTGTAGCAAAGTGTTGTGCAAAAAAAAATTTTAAAAATGCAAAAAAATAGCAAATGAAAATGAGTCTTCATTAACTGATATGCTAGCCTATAATCATAATTTATGTAAAAATGAATAGAAGTGTTGTTTTACTGCCACCAGTGTTCACTTTATTTTTCTTTTTTTTTAAATGTAAGTACATGTATGTTTTTGCAATGATCCTGGGTTGGTGTTTTGTGGTTTTGAACTCTTTACTGAGTTTATTTTTAAATCCCTTTTAAGAAATGAATAAGAATCAAAAGGAAGGCTTTTTTTCTCTATCTCACAAAAAAACGTAATTGCTTAAAATAATGATTTGTTAAATGAATGTTAAATCTCTTTCTTACGTGGCTCCCTGTTTTATACCAAATCAGGTTCCTTCGTGTCCACATGGGTGAAGTACTACTGCATCTATCTCAGAGAGCCCAAACGCATGACCATGTTACTGTTTGATCAGAAGTCTGGGGCCAAAAATGTAAGTAGTTCTTTTATTTCTCTTTCTCTGTCACGTACAGTTCCTCTCGCAGCCTTTCACTCAGCAGTATTTGTAACCTTTGGACTGGAGAGTGGATGCTGGGAGAGGTCACGTGTTTGTTCCTCATGCTGGCATCGACAAGACTCTGATCTTGGCACGAGAGGCTGCGTATGGCATCGTTGAGCTGGCACCAGTGTCGTCCCCTGGCTCTGTGCCAGTCTCTCTCTCCACAGCCACACACACAGGGTCAATAGCATCAGGGACTGCATGCGGCCTGATTACATTTAGACACTATAACTCCGCTGCTAGACACACGAACCTGCCAATCACAAGAGAGAAGCAAACAGAAAACTTGTTTTATTGTTATTAAATATTAACACAAGTTAACGCATTAAGTCATATTGTTTAATTTTATGTCTGACATATTCACAAGGAAATGCACAATCAGTTGAAACAAAGACATAATAATGCTAAACTGCGACTCTTCATACACTGACACACTTCACTCAGCTGTACTGTAAAATAATTGGTAACACATTAGAATAGGGAACACTTAATCACTATTAACAATGACTTTTCCCTCTTTTCCCTGCCGCTTATAAATAGTTAGTGCGGTAGTTGTTTAGTTTACTAATAAATGGCTAATATTCTAGTAATATTCATGCTATTAAGCAGCTAATAGGTGTAACTATAAAATAAAGTGCTACCGACTTTATTATTTTATTTAAAGAGTAACTGAAGTGCAATAAAACTATTATTACTACTATTCATTATTTTGTTGGCGACATGCACTCATATCAGTACCAGAAAGTAGTCTATGGGTCTTTTTTCAACTGTTAGTGCTATCATTTACAATAGTAATAGCACACCGCTGCTCAACAAGCCACAGAATTTAATAAGTAATGTTTGTAGCACAAACGGTGTGGGACTTCAGGTAGCACTTCAGGTAAAGGGTTTGAATAATGCAGAGGGTTCAAATACTAATGCTTCATTCCAAATGGCAAAATTATTGTATATATGCAGTCTTGCAGACTTATTGTTGACCAGACATGGTCACAGGTGCCCTTGTTTTCACCTCTCCAGACACTGCATTCTGTAAGCATGCTCAGTTTGTTTAGTATCTAGTCCGTGCACTAGCGCTACGCTGTCACCTTTTCTGCAATGTGAAAAGACAAGAAAAATCACTTAGTGGCGTGGTGTGATAGAAACAATTAGACTGTAAGTGAGGAGGTCACAGAAGGAGAGAACGACAGCGCTCTGGTAATGAACTCCAGAGGTATGTGTGTAATGTGTTGTGAGTCGGTAAAGGAGCTGTGAGGTGCTGGAATAAAAATAGCTGGGCGCATTTGAACACCCATTCCTTGGCCACGCTTACACAAGAAGATAGGAGTAACCTGACCCTTTATCACTCATTTATATAATCATTTATGTGATGACAGTGTAGTTGGTAAATATAGAACATCTGGTCACATTTTCCTGTCGGCCTTCCAGTCTCCCATAAAAATCAAAGTCAAATAAGTGGAATGCTGGTGGCAGAATTTGGGGCCTGTAATAAACCATGTGTTTCTTTTCAGGGAGACGAGGAAAGCTTTACATTGAAATCTTGCACCAGAAGGAAAACAGACTCCATCGAGAAGAGATTCTGCTTTGACATTGAAGCCGTGGACCGGTGAGTTGACTGTGAGCATACCTGCCACCAGATGGTGCTTTGGTCCACGTAACTTCCAGCGGGAGACTCACTTCCTGGCTGCTCCTCAGGAAAGTGGGAGGAGGTCTAGTGCTCTGGGTCTGCCAGGCATGAAGAGAGTGCACTGTAGATAGCCTCAAGCTGTCATGACTGTTGCAGTAACTAGGAAGAGAGAAATAAAGTGGCCTTCTTTGGGTTGCAGGCAGGGGAACGGAGCCGATTACTTTACACTTAACATTTAGGCCAGAAGATGCTCTAAGGCCTTGTGACACAATCCCAGCAAAATTGTGTCACGTAATAGGATTATTTCTTACCCCACTAAGATTCGTAAGCATAAGCATAACTTGTAAGGTTGTGTTTATATAAAAGTTTGTATAAAACTAAAGTGATTTTTAATATTGCACAAGATTTGTATTAAAAACAAAAAAACTGTTCTTTTGAACTTAAAACTTAAAAACATATTATAAAGTTTCTGAAGAATGACATAATCCTGAAAATTCTGCTTTGCCATCACAGGAATAATTTTTTTTTAAGTTTAAGTTTGAAATTTACTAGGGTAAAAAAAGTGACATACCACTCATTTTAGGCTTATTAATAAGAAATATGCATTGTGCACAAGTAATACTTCAAATAAAGTTTGATGAAAGTGTTTATATCAGTAGGTCCTGAGTTATAGATAGATAGATTTGAACTCTACTTAGTATCAAATAGATTTGAAATGTAAAATTTTAAATATATTACTTTTTTACTAGGGACTACATTACATAAATATATAAACTATATAATATGTATATTAAATAAATTATACATTTTAGTATATACTGTAGTATTTTTCTCTTGAAAATATTCATGCAGGTATTTAAAAAAATTGTCATTTATAATGGAGTACAGCTATGCAGTGTGTCTGAATTCACTCATTTTACTTACTGATGAATTACCATTGATTTGTTATAGTGAACTTTATTCTCACATTTTGTCATCTCATCTCTCCATACCAAAGGCTCCTCTCATAAAGTCTCTTACAGTTGTGTGAACGCTTAGATCATTACCATGGTAACCAATGTAGACATTCCAGATATTAATGAAGTTATTTGAACAAATGGGCCATATTTCATGATTTGCAAAACCTCGGCCGACAGACAGTCCTTCTTTTAATAGTCCAATGCTTCGGTACAGCTCTTCTTTTACCAACCAAAACCCTTCCTCTGCTTTAGAGAGAGCCAGTTTATCAATGCCGTGTGCTGGAAAACCTCTTAATATTTCAGTATGGCAGCTCTATCAGTAAATCAGAAGCACACACTCACACACCACTGACTCGCGTGACAACTGAAGGTTAGGTCATGCCAGGTCAGGCAGAGTTATGGTAATAGCACTGGCTTGGTTTAATTGAGTTTGTGGTCAGAAAACCCTGAATGATTTACAATGTGGAAGTGCCCTGCTGGTGTGGGGGACCATGTCGTTCTGCGCATGCGATGCTGTGTATGTGATGTCTTTTTCGTTTTATTTGTAAGGCCAATATATGGAAAGGTGTTTGGATAGTGTTTTTGTGGGTGTGTAATTAGAAAAGCAGGAGGGTATTGTGAAATTGCAGCGTTAATGGGCGTTTGTTCAGCCATGAATGTTTTTACACTTGTGAAAAAGAAGTACTGTTTAGAATACTTTCAAATGAAAAGAGTACCTACTGCTCTTGGGAAAAATTAAATGCATTGTTTCTGAACACTAAATTGAGTTTTAATTGCAATTAAATGAAAATGTATTATGCATTTAAATTTGAAGTTTAAATGTTGTAAGAAATGTAAAACTTAACAAAACATTATCATTTTAATTTGACAATATTACTTTTTAAAAGGTCTAAAGAAACTATAAATCATAAAAATAATAATGAAGTGCACCTTAAAGAAACACTTTAACACTTTTTTTTAAAATAGGCTTATTTTCCATTTCCCCCAGAGTTAAAAAGTTGAGCTTATGAATATACATGCTTTACAGGAGGATCATGTGTGTGTGTGTGTGTGCGTGTGTGTGTGCGCGTGTGTGCATGCTTGCATGTGGTCATGTGCATGTTTCAGGCCTGGCGTGATCACCATGCAGGCGCTGTCAGAAGAAGACCGCAGACTCTGGATGGAAGCCATGGACGGAAGAGAACCGGTACTTTTTCAAATCTGATAGGGTTCACCTTAAGAGCATTTCACATGCCTGTGCATCAGATATAAAGTGTATTCATATTTTGAATGCCTATTCTTGAGTTTTATTGTGTCTCATAAATATGCATGTTCAGGCCTTTAGCCTGTTTTTTTCTCTTGTTGTAAAATCTGAATTTCAATTCAGTGGTTAAGTTGAGTGCTGGATTCATAATTGAGTCTGTAATGTAACGGAGGACGATTTTAGGCTCGGTTTCATAATCTAGTGAGCTGCATCTGTGCTACCCACATAGACTGTTCAAATTATGGGCAACATGCTTATTGGGATCTCATCATTTACTGATGTAGCATTATTTAGGCATTAGCTTGAAAACACACGAAAACACACAGGACACTCATTTCGATAGAGTTTGCTGTTAGAATGCTGCTAGGCCCCTAATTAACATGAAAATTCATAGAGCACACAAATATTTAGTAGACATTTTCATTAATATCGAGTCATGAAACTCTAAATGGTGCAGTTCTAAAAAGCTCCCTACCAGTGGCAGTCCTTGATTATATTCAATACTACAATGTAATAAGAAGATAATTGTCATAAGTTCAGCGTGAGCGGGATTAAGAAAACAGACCGCTTGGCTTTAACTCAAAACCATACAATGAATGGCGACTGAAGAAAGCAAAAGCCAAATCCTGGACATTTTGGCCAAATTTTAAAATCTCGGCTGGACACACTTTTTTTTTCCAGGTTTGTTTGTAGGGTTGTCCTGATTATTGATAGATATGGAATTATGTTACATATCCATAATGCACATTTGAGTAATCCACCATCTTAGATTGCCGTAGTGCATTTTGATATAGCCTTCTCATCAAAAAGCCTATTTTGGCAGCTCACTAGGTTTTGGAACTCAACCATGATGTCTGAGGATGCTACAGTAAATGACCCTTTCAGTGTGACAAAGCTTTTTGAAAGCATTTAGTGAACCGATTATGGATGTAAAATAGTGCAGATGAGGCAGTGGTATTGTGTGCTGTAATGGCTCAGCTGGTAACATGAAATTGTACTTGTTATGCTGATTTTCCAAGCTGTGTTAACAGCCATTAACTTGACCAAAATGTGTTGTCTCGCAGGTATACACCCTTAATCGTGACAGCCAGAATGAAGCTAGTAAGTAAAGTGGCAAATTTGAAAATCATCACAGTATTGTACGCATTTATGCTGTTTCATGTTTGTTTGTTGTGTATTATTGTTGTATTGATGTATTTTTTTTTCTCTCTTAATGAACTTTCTATTTAAGTGGCACAGTTAGATGTCATCGGGTTCAACGTTGTCAAAAAATTCATCTATGCCATAGAAACCAGAGGTACGCCTCTTGTTGTTTTTCTGTTCAGAATGGTGACCAGTACACGAGTACAGCAAGCGTGACAGTCTATGGTTTTCTGTAACAGGAATTGATGAACAGGGGCTGTACAGGATCGTCGGTGTCAGCTCCAGAGTGCAGAAACTACTCAGCCTCGCCATGGGTGAGAATCAGCACCCCGCTGCTGGCGCTCATTTCGTGTGAATGAAAACAGGAGATAGCCATAAATGTCACACATATAATTTCTCAGCTTTAAAAGTATTTTGAGTGTGTGTCCTGAGAGTGATAATTAGGCTAAATCAGAATATGTACTGTATACTTTTTTCAGAGTTTTTGGTAATGCACTGTACAAGTCCTATGTTACACTCCAACACTAGCTCATTATAAATTAAAAGGAAAGGGCGGGAAGGTCCCAATCTAATAATTTATTATTTTAAGAAAATTCTAAATGCAATAATACTGTACGTTGGTGTGAATACTCCTTTTCTATGATGAGCATTTTGAAGTTTTTTTTTTTATAGGGGCATAAAGTCATGCCTTTGTAATAATGACACAAAAAAGTAAAAAGTTTCCTCAAAGTCCTTTTTTTTATTATTATAACTTAAATTTGACATATAAAGTAAATATAAATATATTGACATGCAAGTAGAATCTAAATACAATTTAAATTCATACTCAAGTATATAACTTTTTTTGTGTGTGTGTATATATATATATATATATATATATATATTAATTAGGAACCCTTGTTTCATTTTAAACTTGTAAGACCCTTGTTCACCTTCAGAGCACAAATTAAGATATTTTTAAGAAATCCAATTCACTATATTATATGATATTATATTATATTATATTATATTATATTATCGGTTTGGAACGACATGAGAGTAATTTATGACAGAATTTAATTTTTAGCATGCAATTAACTGTTTGAAAACAGTTTTATATATATATATATATATATTTTTTTTATTTATAGAAAAAAATATATATATATATAGAAGAGAGTATATTTCCGACACATGTTTTAAATAGTTTTGAACTATAATTTGAATAGGTTTTTTTTTTTATTTGTCATGAATATTCTTATTTGTCATTGACCCTGGTAACTGGTTGTCACGGTGATCACTTGCATTTTTTTAGACAGCGTTGTTAATTGTTATGTGAGCGCACTAGTTGTCACATTGTCACATTAATTATCCCTCTAGACAGCTCTGTTGATTTATAGTGGAATGTGTCTAGGTTTGTCGCATTACTCCCATGCAGTGTAGACAGATATATAGATTATTACGTGAGTGACCTAGTTTATTCATGATGCATTGAGATTGGTTTTTGTCACTATGCCAAATGTGCTTACCCCTCCCATATTACAATATTTTTACTGCACTTTCAAAACACATCGGGCACGACTAATATCATACAGACTTATTTAATGTATTATATTTATTTGTAAAGCTTCACTTAGCAAGGGACCATTATTTTTTAGCTGCTTAAGTACAAACACAAAACTATTCACACGCAAAAAGCGACAGGAATGCCTGTCACACCCTGCGGTGAAAGCATGATGAATAGACTTTGATGTTGTTGTGCTACTCACCAGATCACCACGATTTAACTGCCTGCCTCAGAGCGATAATGATATACTTTGACAGATTTGCTCTAGGAAACAGAACGCGTATGAATAGTTTGCTTGCACGTACTGGCACTGTGCTGAGAGGTTAATTCCAAAGATTCAAAAGAGGTCACCAGCAAACTAAATCTGCCGACTAATTGTAATACCCTCCTCTAGACCCCAAAACCTATGCAGATGTGGAGCTGGACAGCACAGAATGGGAGATCAAGACCATCACCAGTGCAATAAAGCATTACCTCAGGTACCAACCTGCCTCATCGCACATGATCATGTGAAAACATCCAGGATATGTTACACAAAATGTGTTTAAGCTGTCTTGATTTTACTGCCTCCTGCAGTCTCAAAGGTTAGCTTGAACACTAAGGCATCAGTACTAAAATTGATAACACTTCTGTGCCTAGAAATCATTCAATACACTCTGGCAACCCTCAAATTAGCACACATAGTGTTAAGCTAGTAGGTACAGAAAACCCGTTTTCACCACTGAATTAAAAATATATATATATTTTTATCTCAGAATTCAGACTTTTTGAGGTGTGAGAAATAATCACGCAATTGTAAATTATTTGTATTAATATAAAATATATATTATATATATAAAATATAAACCTAATATAAAAGAGAAAATAAAAGGATTTGCAAGATAAAAAGTTGCTAGTCGGTTTCAAATGGGTTTCAAAAGAGATACTTCCCCCAAAAATAAAAAGTCATGTTAATTCCATCGCTGTCTATGGAGGGTGTCACGAAGCTGCTGCGGTGAAGCAAGTCAGGAGCTTCTTCCAGCGGCACGGAAGGCAGAAGTTCACTTCAAAGAACATTTATTCAAAATACACAAGGGCAAAATTTAAACAAAGCTGGAGTGACACGAACCACATACACTTAGGGAACATTGACGATCAACATTTGAACATTTCAAAAGACACGGTTTAAATACAAGACGGGGATAACCACCTGGGCAGACCAGTCTGTGAGAACGTCCTCCCTGACGTCGCAGTCATCCTCCAGGGCGGAGCAGGTGGTGAAGGTACCCATCTTGGGGGAATCAACGAAGGCGATGCCGTCCAGGGTGGGGCAGATGATTGCAGCGCCCTCCGGGGCAACGCAGACAAAGTCACTGATAATGCCCTCCTGGCCGAACAGTCCATAATAATGCCCTCCTGGCCGAACAGTCCATAATAATGCCCTCCTGGCCGAACAGTCCATAATAATGCCCTCCTGGGCCGAACAGGCAACCATAAGGCCCTCCTGGGCTGGACAGTCTCAGATAATGCCCTCCTGGATGGAACAGGCTGTGACAACGCCCTCTGAACCCAACCGGACAGCGATTCGAAGGCCTCCATGGGTTGTGCAGCCACCAATGGAATCTCTGGAAATTCTACAACTGGAACCAACCTCTCCAGAGGTTGTACAGCCACTGGCGGACCCGATTGAGTCTCAGAGCCACACACAGGCACCGGTAGCTTGGGCCAACATGGATCTGGATCACAGACTGGGTCTGGCGGATCTGGCCACAACGAGTCCAGATCACAGACCGGGTCTGGCGGATCCGGCTACTCGAAGTCCAAATCACAGACCTTCATCTCTGAGTACGGCTCCTCATAACATACTACGGGGTTGGGCCCATTACGTGCGGGCTTGGAACCGTGAGGACCTTCTGCAGCTTCTCAGGCTGCGTAACCAGGACCAACTGGGAAACACACGGCTCCTTGTATGGTGAAATGGGGCTAGAACCCATTATAGGCGGGCTAGGAACTTCGAGGACTTTCAACCTCTCTCCTGGCAGTGACACCGGCACCGACTGGGATTTGCAAAGCTCTCCTGGCTGCGCAACTGAACCAGACTGAACACCACACAGCCCCTCTCGCTGTGACGTGGTGTCAGAACCCGTCACTAGCGTATCAGGGATCGCTAGTCCGGTTGACAGCTCCTCGAGCTGTAAGACCTGAACTGACTGAGCAGAAAACAGCACTCCTGGCTGTATAACTGGGACTGACAGAGCTTTAAACAGCATCTTAGGCTGTAAAACCGGGACCAACTGGGCTGAACACGACCCCTGACACCGTGAAACGGGACTACAACCTGTCTTAGACACGAGGCTGGATCGGCGTCCACGGAGGGCAGAAGTTCACTTCAAAGAACGTTTATACAAAATACACAAGGACAAAACTGAAACGAAGCTGGAGCGACACAAACCACATACACTTAGGGAACATTAACAATCAACATTTGAACGTTTCAAAAGACACGGTTTTAAATACAAGACACAATCAAGGATAAAGGGGAACACCAGGACACACACGGCTGGCAGGGAGTGAACACTAATGAGCAAGGTGGAGTCACAAATGAGGGACAACATGAGTATACAAAAGGTAAACACAAGAGCACATAAGCAAAAACACAGGCACAAGACAACAGACAAGGCACAAGGCAGCACCTACGGCGTGACAGAGGGTCTGAGAGCTCCTAGTATTCATTAAAATAAATAGAGAAGATAAGGAAAGATCTCACAGGTTTGGAACAACATGTGGGTGAGTAATTAACAACAGAATTTTCATTTTTGGGTGAACTATCTCTTAAAGTACATCTTTGTAATGTATGTAATTTCATAATTGCTTCATAATTACATATATCAAGGGTAAGTGCACTGTTAAATGCACTGGCAATCAATTATGGTAAACTAAAATGCGCTTTAATGACATTTCAGTTTGATCTCGCATGTATTTATTATGTGTTCAAAGTGCACGTAAAATATATTCATTTGAACTGTAATCAGATATATAATTATATTACATATACTTTAGTATGTTAGCTTAACCATCAAAATTCAGTATCTTTATTGAAGCATGAATAAAGATTATTGAAACATAATGATGTAAAACGTAGTTTAAAGTAAAATGCTTAAAAGGATTACAAAGTGTGCTTTTTTACTCTCTTCAAGGGCTATGTCATTAATATTACATTATCTGCAGGTACCTTGTAGATATACCTTTAAGATTTGTACTCTACAGGTACACATTCAATGCAATGAAGTGCACTTCTTTTCCACAAGGGAAAGAGCACCGGGTCCCATGTGATCACGACACTAGCCTGGCAACAACCCAGCAGCACATTACCACATTATTTTCAAAAAGATATATATATGTATGCAAATATAGTCCTTCATGTTATAAATGTGAGATATTGCCAATACCGCTGTTTGTTGGAAATGATGTCTAATGATTCCTAATTATTCCTAACAACTTTGCCAATAATCTACAAATTAGTTTGCAGGCTAAAAATAAAACCTCGTGCCCCGATTTCTTCTGTTTTTGAGTCTGACAGTGGATTTGGTCTGTTATCTAATCTCTGATCTCTTCTCTTCTTCTGTGCTATCAGGATGCTGCCGGCCCCTCTCATGACATACCAGTACCAGAGGAGCTTCATCAAAGCAGCCAGTGAGTGTCAGGTTGGACCGGTCTGGCCCTATTTTCCCTCCTCTGGTCTATTTTGACTATTTGAAACTATTTGACTGCAGTTGGACCATTAGATAAGACAGAGCAGGAGTGTTTAAGCTGTCAAACTGGGAAGCTGGGGTGTAGAGGAAAGAAAATGGATTTACAGTGTGGCAGCTGTTGTGTTGTTCCTCTTCCAGATGCACTTTGATTTTAGATTTAAGCTCAAACTTTATTCAATATGATGGGATTTTTTCTTAATCTTTGTGAATTTGCTGAAATTAAGATATTTTAATAAGTTCAAATGATTTCATTCATTATTATACACTTTTTACCTGATGAGGAAGGGAAAATAATACCAGATGTATTAAATACTATGTAATTTTGCTGCTCAAGTATGTGTCTTGCATTTAGCATGTTTGGGTGTTTTTGAACACAAAAAACAAGACTGATTGCTAATATGCTTTTTTGTGCATTATACCATCACGGTATACCACACCGTTCTACCATCATTTCTTTTTGTCTCTGTTTTTCTGTCTTCCTTTCTGTGCTTTTTTTTTGCCAGTCCTTAAGGGTGACGTTAGGCCCTTGTCCTCATATGAACTTTTCTTCTTCTTTTTTTTTCTTTTTTTCTCAGAGAGCTCCACCCCTCCTTTTCTGCCTTTCATTTTCTCTCTTTTTTTCCACCCCTCCCCTCGTTCATTCCTGTCTATGTGAGCCATTTATGTGATAAAGAGCAAGGTGCCATCTGGAGTTTGCCCATGACCAGAGAGAGAGAGAGAGATGGGAATACGAGTGTGAGAGACGATGTGAATGTGTATGTAACTGGAGAAGAGAAAATCAAGAGAGACAGGAAAGTGTGAAAATGTGTGTGTGTGCGGTTTAAAGGTTCGGTTTCTGTTCAACAAGACCAAATACATGTCTGGTCTGGTTATGTACTCTCGGGGGTTTTTTGCAGTTCAATATTTGAATTGTTGAATTGTAATTTCCGTACTCTATATTTTGTGTGTAAGATAACTTGTTTTCAGACAATATAAGTTCTAAATGCTTGTGGTGATTATGCCAGCATTGTGTTCCAATTTGGGTTGTGGCATTTTCTACACTGCAAAAAAAATGCTTTCTGAATGCCCTTCTTGTTTCAAGCCAGAATATATATATAGGCATTCCTTAAATAAATAAGGATTTTCTTGACAAGAAAAATTAAGTGAGTTTCTGCTGAGAACAAGCAAAATAATCTGCCAATGGGGTAAGCAAAATAATATTATATCAAACAGAAAGCAAGATTATTTTTCTTACCCCATTGGGGTAAAAATATACTTAATTTTCACTTATTTTTCTAAAAAATAAAACTACTTGTCTAGAAAAACTAAAAATCTAAGCTAGAAAAGTGTTTTTGCAGTGTATAATGCAATGACAGTGAGACTTCAGAAACATAATAATGCACACAATGCAAAACTTAACAAACAAAAAAACTTAGTCCGGTATTCTAGTGTAAATATTTCAACATTAAAAAAAAAAATAATAACAATGTTGTTCATTTTTTGCCTAAAACGAAGCCAATGGGGTAAAAATTGTATTACAATTAAAAAAAAAAATATATATATATATATATATATATTTCATAAAACAGAATATGTACATATTAAGTAATTATGCTTCTTGATTTAATGATGTTTCCATATTTACACTAGAAAAATTTGTAATTTTATTTTATTTGTTTATTTTTGTCCCTTGTCGTGTGTAAACCGCCTCATTTATATCTCCCTTCTCTCGCTGTACTCATGTTACTGGGGATTATTAGGATATCATGGCAGGCAGATAGATGACTCTAATATTTCAGTGACCTTTTAGAGCCCGCGTCTGGCGGCTTAGCTTTGCCCTTAATGGACAACGCTGTATCCGTCACACACACTAGGAGGCACTGTGCTTTTACAACAGGCCCGACTCAAACACGTGAGCATTAATGTGAGTTTAATTAGAATAATGTGTCTGTGTGGGTCCAGACAGTGTCAGGAAGTGACCTCACAGAATCAGAAACGGGATCTTTTGTTCTGTTTGACAACAACAGCAACAGATGCGTCTGTGATTGTTGAAATGCACTGGGCTTCCATTCCTGCTGCGAATGCTCTCGAGTCAAACACAGCAGCGAAACGCCTACAGTTAATGCGGAACTAAAGGAAATGCGCTCGTTTTCCTTTGCAACCTCTTATTCTCTCGCTTCCTCTTTCTCTGTCTTCCTAGAACTGGACAATCCCGAGGCGAGGGTGGCAGAGATCCACTCCATAGTGCATCGTCTCCCGGAGAAGAACCGCCAGATGCTGGAGCTTCTTATGAAACACTTGGCCAAGTGAGTTTGGGTGTTGACGCCCCCTTTTTACTGTGTTACAAATCCAGCAAAGCCAAAGCCCTAAGAGGATTTCCAGTGTAAAAACCACAACCCTGCTGATGGTAATAAAGGCCTTAACTTCCCCTTTGTGTTTGGCCTGCTGTGTTCCTTCACCTGTCCTTTGCTTCATCTCCCGTTCCCAGCTCCAGTTTAATTTGACACCCTGACGGCCCGAGCTCCTTGGAGCCGTTCCTCGGTGACGCTGGCAGTATTTTGGAGTTTTAGGGAAAACTCTAGAGTGAAAATGATTTACGCAAAGCAGCTTGATGCAAAAGATCAGTTTCAAAATCCAAAAGAATTACAGGAAGTAGAAGTTTAATACCCACTTTGCATGCGGGCTGAATGCCTTGCTAGCTGTAGCCTCAGGCCATGTTTGCAAATGATGCTGCAGTGTGGAATGAGTTGTAGCAGTGAAAAATAACATCATTAAATCAATAAATATTGGCAGTATGTTGATTAAAAGAAATTATTGGTGTAAAGGTTTATTCTGTTGACTCTGAATCGTCACATTCACAAACACTGCAGGTGTATGATACTGATTAGATGTTGAGTTCCCACAATCAGTATAAGCAAAATGCTCATATTACGAAATAAAAGAGTATAAAACATGCTCAGACTTGTGTATCTACAGGAGCCATTAAACATCTGACCAGGTATATATATTTGCATTTTTTTCGGTAAGTTTAAAAAAAAACGAAGAAAAACCACTAACGAAAAATAAAAACATGATACTATGATAAAAACATGATTTTTGAAAAAGAAAAAATAAGGGATGTTTTAACATAGTTTCGGGAAGAGCTCAGCACAGCCGGTACCCATCATCGCTCATTATTATTATCGCCTCTAGCTATTAATTATCCCTAATTCGGCCAGCATAAATAGGATCGTCTCACTTTTCTCAGTATCTAGTTACGCATGATCCCACCTTCCTCCCCATCTCCGCCTTTTTCCTTCGCACCTTCATAGGGGGGCGAACGGGACCGAGCCTCCGCCCTCGCTAGGGCTACTTTTTTTTCCGCCGAGCTCCCGGCTCGCTCCCCGGACAGCACGCCAAATTTGCTTATTTAATTTAACGAAGAAGTGCGAATTCGTGAAACTCCGTATATATATAATTGCAAAAACAGATTACTTTATTTATTTGGCTTTAACAGTAAAATTATGCATGTACCACAACCTGAAGACAGGTATTTTAAGATTGATACTAAACGCCGTTATGTACTAAAAAGTATATATTTTCAATCAGACAACAGAACGTATGAAGTACATTGTGTAAAACAGGTTTTTCAGCAAAGTTTTGATCATGTTGATAAGATATTTGTGTATCTGTGTATCAAGTATGATACAGTATGCTTTATAAGGGTAAATGACATCTTGGGACAAAGTCAATGGTCTTGTATGTCAGTGTGTGTTTTAGGATTTCAAATTTGATGTTAAACAATTGAGGGTTTTCACAAACAACAATTGATTACAGTGATCGCTGTCCTCTTTATGTTATAAATACAGAGAAGCACTTTATTGCAATAAGAAGTGAATGTGACGTGATATGTTTTGCTCTCTCATCAGAGTGGCCAGTCACCACCAGCAGAATTTGATGACGGTTGCTAACCTCGGCGTAGTGTTCGGTCCCACGCTCTTGAGGCCTCAGGAAGAGACTGTCGCTGCAATCATGGACATCAAGTTCCAGAACATTGTGATAGAAATCTTGATCGAGAACCATGAGCGGGTATGTTTATGAATAGATACTAGCTAACCACAGTAGCCATCCGTCACCGCATTATACTAGGAAAATTGGTAAAGTATTACGAAAAAGGTTTTGTGGTGATGACCTGCGGTTAAATGGCTCATTAGGATGTTTCTGTCAACTGGTCACTTCTTTTATCAGAGTAATCACCCCGAGGTGCACCAGCCGTGTTGCTCTCACCTAGGTGTGAATGAAGGATGTAATTCCTCTATTAAAAGGGGCTTATCCAGCCGCGAGACCCTTTCGGAGGGACTCACTCAGTCTGCGTTTGCTGTAACAGATAACTTCAAACCCGATAGGGGCTTAAAGGGTAAAGCAGCTTAGAGTAGTTGCCATGGCAACATGCAAATCGGCTCAAGGCTAATTTCTTAAGCTGAGCCCACCGTCACATGACACGGGGTCACTTCCTTCTGCACGAAAGTTGAAGTGGGTGGGCTTTAAGATCAAGGCTGTCGCTATGTGCAGTGAAAAAGCGCACCTGTAATAAATCATTCAGGTTCAGCTCAAAAGCGGTTGGCTACCTATCCTATACCTCTCAACCAATACACAGTTATGTACGGCAGGAAACAAAGCGTAGACTGACTGTAACATAAACCTGATCCTCCAAAAGCTTTTCATTCACAAACACTGTTTGCATACAGCTTTGCATAAAGACTTGTGACCTCCATAAATTCATTGTCACAAGGTTTTTTTCTCAGCATTCTATTTTTTTACTCAACCTCATGTTGTTTCAAATGTGTATGATCCGTAAATGAGATATCTCATATAGTAGGCCAAATAATAGCAGATGGTACCCAAACTTCCCATTTTTCCTTGTAAGCTCCATAAACACAGCAGATGATGATTTTTTTTAAATTCATCTGTCCATGAATTGATCTTTTTTTTTTTTTTTAAAATACATGTATTTATTTATTTATTAGACTTCTTAACCCTTTCTCTGCCACTGACAGAAACGTTCCAGCTTTCTGTGTTTTCACTACAGTAGGAGGTGCTGTTACACATCTTCTGAAAGAGTATCGAATCCCTGGTTCAAAGCACAGCGAAGAAGAGACAGAAACACCAACTACTGAATCACAAATGACATCGTTGATGGATGTGACAGTGTCTTGCAGTCATTCACACATAATGTAGAACACTATTAAA
The DNA here is from genome assembly GCA_034779775.1 of Enteromius afrohamiltoni. Lineage (NCBI taxonomy): Eukaryota > Metazoa > Chordata > Actinopteri > Cypriniformes > Cyprinidae > Enteromius > Enteromius afrohamiltoni. The sequence goes on along the minus strand of JAUYWG010000059.1, from coordinate 11,395,982 downwards.
TTTACAGTTCATTTGCAAAACAGTTTTTACAGTGCATATTTAAACATGCTATGTTGCAGTAAATAGGCGTATCAAATCATTTTTCATTAACATCTAATTTGAAACAGACTGTGATTCATGCTTGAATCTTCAGATTTGAAGGTTTTGGTGAGAGGAGAACTCTAATGCTTGACTGCTTGTCTCACATAGCTAACTCATGATATCAGACTTGAAAATCAGAGTGCATGAGTCATAGGAACTTTCTTACTTGTTGTCTTAAACTTTCTTTTTTTTCCTGGCGGCCACTGGTAGCGGACTGATAGCTGTCAAACAGTATGTTTGTATATAGAAAAACAACCAAAAACATCTTTTCCTTAAAGAACAAAAAAGATTGGAATGATATGATAGTGACCAACTAATGATCGAATTGTCATTTTATGACTGGACACATCTGCGGGGTCGTATCCTCCCAATATCAGTGGCAACATTTCAGTCTGTTCTATTTTTGTGGAGACACTCATCCCATCAGTGGCACTCTGACATTTTCATGCTGATTTGAATTTCCTTTCGGCTCCGCAGATTTTCAAAGACATGCCAGTGTCTGGAGGAGGGCAGGGCAACTCCCAGCTCAACCTGCCCAGGCGGAGAAGCACAGACAGCAAGGCCCCGTCCTGCAGCGAAAGACCCCTCACGCTTTTCCACACACCCTCATTTTCAGAGAAAGACAAAGGTGTGCCAGCAAGTTCTTTCTTTCAAAAAATAAAATGCTAAACATTTAGCTAGAATACAAACCAATCAGTTAGAAATCACGAAAAAGTCCTTTTTTTAGGAAGTATTGAACATAATTTTACTTTTATTTTTGTTTATGGTAGGAGACATTGTAATATTTTGCTTTAAGTCATCTGGAGAAGGAAATTCAGTTCCTGGTCTACAAATTGTGCTACAGATAACAATGGAATTAATTATTAAAATAGTTTCAGGTTTCCAGTTGGCACACCTATGACCAGACACCACCCTGTTTGCATTTACTGTAAAAACATTTTGCTGAAGTGAACTACTCTCCAGTGTTCGATGCAATTAACTATTGTCTAAAACACAGAAAATAACTAGCGGTATACTTGAATTGTTTAATTGAAAAATAAACACTGCCATTCAAATCAATACAAACCACTAGATCCCACCAAACCCTGTTTCAGCCACAGGCTGGATTAATTAGATTAGCATACTACAGTATGAACCCCACATTAGGATAGCAACATTTCTGATTTTCCATCAGCAGTGGAGAAGAGGAACAGTGTGGTCGTAAACTCCAGTGCAGACTTGCCATCAGTAAATTGCAACAGCACTCTCAGCTGGACTCGATTCAATAGCCTGCCCACCGGAGACGGAGACCAAGATGGGCTTCAGCAGAGTCGGCCTAATTCAGTGTAAGTGCACAGTACTTCGTTTAAAGCTAAAGTGTGTTCAAAATCCATCTCCTCTTGTTGCTTGGTGTTAGAACAACAGAACAACATTGGCTGGACCAATTCCATGAGTTCATTCTAACAACAGAAGATAGTGTTCTAGTGTTCTAAAACACTTGAAAACCACGATTTTAACTTCTCAAACCTAACAGCTTTCTGTTTCATGTGACTAACTTGAACATAAATACAACCTGAACTTTCTGGCCCTCAGTTGAAACTTCAGATCACACAGATGCCTACTGGAATGACTGGATTTGGCTCAGCAACAGTACTTCTGACTGAACTTTTAGTAGTGTTTCAGTGTTGCTTGCACCAAAAAATAGTCAGAATCTAGTTTTACTTGACCACTTTTTCTCTGAAAAATGTGATGCATATTAAAAACTTTCTTGTATAAATGGCATCACAGCTCATGCGCTAACTTCTTTGTTGTTGGCTCAACGTTACAGGATGTCTACACACAGTAATAGATCAAATGTAATAGATAATTAGTTTTATTTCCAGAGACAGCAAGGGAAATCCTGTTTTCCTTGAAGCATCACCTTCAAAGCAAACACACACAAATACAAACGCACTCTCCCTCCCAAGACCTGCAATCATGCTTTTCTCTGTAAGCTTTCCAATCTCCTACAGGCTTTTTCCACTGTTGATTCTTTAACAAGACACACTGTTTGCTGTACACATCTCACTGTCTCTGGTGGGCCATGGGTTGGTAATGCATTTTTAAATCACTGTCTTGTGCCCATTTTGAGGATGAGTATAGGGATAGTTATTTTAATGCTGTTTCACTAGCACACATGGAGTAGATGTTTTCTTCATTTGAATGTCAAGCCGTTTTAGGGGAGTGTGGTTAAGTCTTGTAACACTCCAAAGGGAAAGGAAAACTTTAAATCCCAACACATGAGACAAAATTAAAACTTTAAATGAAAAAAAAAAAAATCTTAAATGTAATCAATCTTTTAAAAAACGTTTTTGTGTACTTTTTTTTAATGTGTTTTGAGTATTAGATTAGTTATTGGTTGTTGTATTTCTTAGGAAAAGTGTGGCAAAATAACTGGAAGCATATGTAGAACATTAGCTATATAATACATGAAATATATAAAGCAGAGACATCAAAGAGCAACCATGTACAGTGGTCACTCAGAACCGCTTAGCTATCAGATGCCTTAGCAAGAACAAGAACATAATAACAGTACCATCGCTACTAAATTATATTACATCTGTTTGAATAAGTAATTCTAATCTCTGGGTTTGCTTTAAAATACACAAAATGTATATTACCATGTCTTGCACATAACTTTTAGATTAAGTTGTTGTTTCAGAGTCAAAAGGGCAGGTTGTTTTATCAGAGACTGTACAGTGTTTTGATACGATCTCCGTTTCATTTCATTACCTTGCATTGGCGTCTTTGCTTGCTTTGAGGTTTATTATGTGAACGGAAATTATGAAACCCAGCACAGCCCTCAGATTCTCTCAATTTCCTGCCAAGATATTTACTGTTGAGATCCATGACTGCCGAAGTCTTGACTGTAAGTGGTGTTCCCCATGGTTCTGTCCTCGGCCCTTTCCCAATCTCACCCTCCCAGTAGATCACACTCTCAAGTTTCAGATTAACAATAATTAAACAATAAATAAAACAATTGTATTGTCTAAAACTTTGAAGAATTCCAGTAAAATACTCTGACAGTGACACCAAGATAATTGCGAAAACTGTCTGTAGTGATTCTGGTCTACTAAGAAAGAAAAAAAAAACATACATATATACGTTTATTAATTTTTTTAATAGAAATGTCATAGAAATATGAGCCTCTGGTCTATATATATCAATTCTCTGCACATCATACACAAAGTCATTAATCGGCTTCAGGGCAAGTCAAGACATGTTCTGCTCTGACTTTGCTGAAATAAGCAAACAGTCTCTCAGTACTTTTGTCCCAATAGTCGCTCATAAATACGAGGAGTTACTAGTTGCAATTTCTCTTCTTTTTATTTCTAGAATGCAGATGCACGGTGTATTTATACCTTCCTCCTTGTTAATGTTTCATGCAGCTTTATGCTTATGAAATTAATCAAATTCCTAAACTGTTCTTGATCTATATTTTGATGAGCCAAGTAGCTTTTTTTAGGCTTGTTTTGTCTGCCCATGTTGCTTGGTTTTCTGGCATTTGGCAACAGTGCTCTGTCTCTCTCTCTCTCTCTCTCTCTCTGTGAACAACACTCTTGCAAACCATGCAAATAGCAGAGCCAAGTCTACCATGTTTAACATTTAAGAAACCAAACTCTAGAATTTCTCCATTTCGAAGGCTGCACAAGACTAATGATAAGCAAACAGAGAACGGAGTATCAAATGTGAATGCATAATTAATAAGCATGTATAATTTAGATTTTATTGACCTGAAGTGTGAATTCTGGGCATTCTGTTAAGCACTGCTAATATTTATTTTTATTTAGCGATATCTCAACATGACCCAGTTTGAGGGGAAAATAAGAAAGACTGCCAGCTGTTAAAAGAGAGCGATGGCTGTTTTTCTCTCACTGATAAGAAGGTTCATATGGAGAGCAGCAACATTCTGACCATGCAGCCAGGAGACTTAATGTGACAGTAGAAAGAAAAACAAAACCAAAGAAATATTGAGATTAAATAGTGTGTAATTAAACAATTTTTTATAAACATGACATAAATGTTAAGAAAAGTGATTGAATGCTATGATTCGCTTATTGCTTCTGTTGTAACGCCTGCCTTCATGCTTGTAGCCCAAATGGGTCAAACTAATGAAAAGGTATAGACTAATGATATACAGTAGCAAATAAATCACACATTCGACTGTGTGTCCCTTCAGTCAAAGTGACTGACATGTTACAGGCCCCTTGACCCTTGACTGACAAACTTGTCAATCAAAGACTGAGATATATGTCATAGAAGACATTGAAGGAATTATGAGTGGATTTGTGGTGGGTTTTTTATCTCACTCACATGCTGTGAGGG
>JAUYWG010000059.1:11373978-11390472 GCA_034779775.1 Enteromius afrohamiltoni | reverse complement strand
TTTGACATCTGTCAAACTGTCAATCATTGTGTACAGAGGTTATTTATTAGATCATAAATTTGACCATAAATCACGATCATAAATCAAAATGGACGTAAGCTGCTGGATAGAACCACTCGCATCCATATAAAAAAAGCTGCCCCTTCTTATTTGTAACTTTAATACCACCTGCAGTGCTCCCTGCAAACACAATATTACAAAAATATGAAACTATTTTATGTGTCGGCTTGTTAAATCTCACAAAAAATAGATATAGTTACATAATAAATATAATAATAGTTAATATACCAAAAACATTGCAAAATATGCAGAAACACTGAACAAAATAAAATGCAGCGGTCTGTGTAAGTATGGCATGATACGTGGTATCTAAATATTTTTGTGAATTCAGCAGAAAATCCTGTTTTTGCAATCCCGGCAACACCTATTTGTTTGGCAGTCGGTGAAGGTTAATCCAGGTAAACGTCTATGATATTATGGGATTAATAGTCACAGCACTGCTCTGTGTGTGTGTTCGGTTTTAAATCAGCCGTGAGGATTGGCCACAGGAAAGCCGCAGAACTGAGATGAATGCAGTCATCTATATATATAGACATATATATTAAGTGTGGCAGTGCTGATATACCTGTCTCACAGGCCCCTGACGCCCCAGCAGGCTGTAAATCAATGAAGACCTGGAGATTGATAAACTGCTCGAGAAAACGTGTTGAAAACAGTTGAATTATGTTGGCTCTTACAGTCTAGAAAATTAAAGTGGAACCTTTACTAGAAATTAAAGTAGGATGCACGTGTATGCAAACATACATGCTCATATAAGCCATATGAATTAATAATAACACATATTATGGAAAGTAAACATATTAAACACATAAAGATAATGTATATGTTTAGCCATTAATTTTTAAGAAACTTTTTGTATGGATTAGGGTTGTGGAATGTGTATATTATCTGTCTGGATAATTATATAGCCGAAGATAATATATACAGATACAGATATTTAATGGTTTTTCTTCTGCTCATCAAGGCTGCATTTATTAGATTAAAAATCCAGAATAATCTGTTGTATTGTGAAATATTATTTCAATTTAAAATAAGTGTTTTCTGTGTGAATCTATGTTCAAATGTAATTTATTCCTGCGATACAAAGCATCATTCCTCCAGTCTTTCAGAAATCACTCTAATCTGCTGATGTTTTATTATCAGTGTTGGAAACAGTTGAGCTGCTTCATGGTTTTTTAGGATTCTTTGATCATTAAAATATTAAAAAGAGAAGCATTCATTTAAAATGGATAATAATGTTCAGAACTACTGTTACGGTAGTTTACCGTTTCACTACTGTTCAAAAGTTTGGGATCAGTACATTTTTATTCTTTCTTCTTTGAAAGAAATGAATACTTTTATTAACCAAGGATCTATTAAATGAACAAAAAAGTCACAGATTTACATTTTAGAAATGTTTTATATTTGTTAAAAAAAATTATGGTGTTTTTACTTGTTATTCATCAAAGAACCCTGAGAAAAAAAATAACAGGTTCCAAAAAATATATTTGTCTGCACAACATTGATCATTCTAGTAATAAATCAGCATATTAGAATGATTTCTGAGAGGATCATGTGACACTGAAGACTGGAGTAATGATGCTTTGTATCACAGGAATAAATTACACTTTAAAATAGATTCATACAGAAAACGGTTATTTTTTTAACAGTTATTAAATTGAAATAATATTTCACAACATTACCGTTTTTTCTGGATTTTTAATCTAATAAATGCAGCCTTGATGAGCAGAAGAAAAACCATTCAATATCTTACTGTTCTAAAACTTTTGAACGGTAGTGTATGTAAAATAAATCAAATACAAATGCAAATATAGCTTTTAGCAGAAACACTCCAAAAACACTCCAAAGGCTGCATTTGAGTCAGTGCTCAGGCTACCGAGCTCTTATAGACCAATGACCTTAACATTAAATAAAGAGTGATGTGGTCTGTGTGATGGTCCAGTGCGCCTAGGCTTTGACGGAGTGAGAGTCCATTAACACTACTAATGTATGGACATTTAGATTGTTAAAGTCAACTCACCACTTGAGGTCATGCTGTTCCCATGACAACCCCACTATCTGCTGTGAATGGATGCTGATCAGGTTAGTGATGAGTGTGTTGTTGGTGTGTGACGGATGCTTAGCTGCAAATTCCACATTGTCCAATAAGCAGCTTCATTTGCTTCTGTGCAAATAAAATACTCATTGTGATGATATCAGCTTTCTCATTAATGCCTCTCTCTAGATTTTATTTGAATTTTATGTTTGCAAAAGCATTGTTTCTTTATGCTCAATAGGTGAAGGTGAAGCGTATCATTTTCCGCCACTAATGTCGTCAAACAGAAAGTGCCGAAATAATGAAGGTTTTAAGGTCAGGTTTCTTACAAACAGATAGTCACACCCCAAACTGTTAGTTGTTGTTGATTGAGCCAATGTTGGCGGTCAGAATACTGGAACAAATGGAAAAATCTTTGGTAGCATCAGAATCGAATCACATGTTCATGCCATGCCACATGTCATTAGGGCCGGACGATTAATCGAAAAGTAAGCGAAACCAAAATCCAGAGCCTCTAACCGTCAGTTATTTATTTCAATCCAGATAATACTTTCCACACTGTGTGTGTATTCGGCGCTAATATTACTTTTCTACTATTATCTACTGTTCTACTACTATATATTAATACTATTATTCAAATATCATCTTCTACTAAGCTTGGTTTATACAGTAAAACTGAAGTGACAGTGTACAATGTTGTTGTTTTTCATTTCAGTAGTTCAAAATATTCAATAAATGAGCATAAATAACCCTAATTAGTTGGTTACCTTCTATTATTTTCTAATCATTAGACCTGCACTCTTTCATTTGAAAAAAACAACCCCCTTGTCAAGGAACAACTAATAAAAATTATAATAATAATTGTTAAATATTCATAATCGAGATGTCTAATTAATCAAGATTTTGATGTTAGGTCATATTGCCAAGTCCTACGTGTCATTGTTATTTATTTATTTTTTCTCATAAAAATGTTGTAATTTACAGCAAATATTAGATTTGTTTAATTAAATATATATTTATTTGAAAACGATATCAAATAAATTCATATTTTACATATTAAATAAAATACCTGCCTGAAAAACAGATCTGTAATGTTTTGTTTAATACAGTTTATTAATTTGTATTGTTTTGCATATTCATGCAAAAATAATAATAAATACATTACGTTGTTTCTATCATTTACAGTCAAAATCCGAAGGTTCGCAGCAGTATGACAACAAGGTGAGTTCATCCAGTTTTACAACCAGCATTGATGTTTCCATAGACAATCTTGAAAGGAAATGAAGAAACCTTGTATCATAAATACAAACCCTTTCAGATGAATGAGACTACTCGTGTTACATTAACACTAATTGACTAATATTTTTCCTTAGCACGTTTACCTCAGTTCTGCTGAGTATGATAATTAAGTCATCGTTTACTCTCCAGCGTCTTTCAATCTCCAGTGGAAGACAAAAAGAGATGCTTTGGCAAATATCCCCACTGCTACAGTGTTTCACAGGCAGCCTGACGGGAACATTCGTCAAAACATCTCCTTTTGGGTTCACCCAGGACATGCAAGACGCGAGTTGCGTAAACGATGACAGAATGCTCATTTTTTGGCTTTTCTCTTTAGCATGAAACTCTCAAGCATGTTTTATTGCATTTCTGTTTCTTTGATGATGCAACTTCCTCTCAAAGTCTCTTGTGAAAGCTGCAGCTCAGCAGCTGCCGTAACATAAATGTCGGTGCTGGGATCACATAGTGTGTGTGTGTGTGTGTCGCAGTCCGGCTTCACCCAGTCCCACCTCACCGCGCTCCCCCTCGTGGCCGATGTTCTCTGCCCCCTCCAGCCCCCAGCTGGCCTCCAGCGAATCCTCCCCTGTCAGGTGTGTGTCCTGCTCTGGCCTGCTTAGACAGCTATCTATAGCAGTGCGGTATTCTAATCGTTCAGTGTTAAGCTTCAGCTTCACACATTCACACCTTCCTACTCACATCTGAGCTTATACATCAACTAACTTCATCACCCTGATGGGTAATATATACTGTGTTTTATGAGAAGTGTTATTTCTGTTCTTGCATATACTTTACATGAATAATGAATGTACACCAGTCATAGTTTGGTTGCCATAATGCTCATTATGGTATATGCACATAGTGTGGCTAAAAAGGTAACTTACCGCATGGGTTAAGGTTAGGTGCATATAAACCATTGTGGCACAAGCATGGTAATACTATGGTATTCATTGATTTGAATTCATTCATATTAATGATCAGTTTACTTTTTTTTAATTATTACATTATTTACAAAACAGTTATTTGGGAGTCAGTGTTTAATAAGATCATTTAGAAAGTCTAAGTAAATGATTAACAAATGATTAAAAAGTACATTAATAAATCATATTATTTAGACACAATAATAGTTGTTCAGTGTGTTAATAAATGCTTTATTAACACATGTTCCTGCTGTAATTCATGATGAAGTCAGGTAGTTATAAAGCATTGAGTAGTTGCCAGCTGTCTGTTTTGTGAGCTCATCTAAATAGGGACTAGTTATACCTTGGAAAGCATTTATAAAGCAGAGGTAAAGGTTAGTTTATATTCTAAACAACAAACTTAAACAGGATACAGAACATAGAAATATTTTTTTCAAGATGTAAAAAATGTAATTGTTCAACTGAATGAAAAACAAAACTTCAGTTTCATAGAAAAAAAAATGTAAGTGAACACTTGTACAGTTTTATATTGCTTTGCATGTTCAAATGAATAGTTCTGTATCTCACTGTGTTGTGTTTGTTTATGTGTTATGTTTGGAAGATAACATTTGTACATTTAGATAAGCTTATAAATCAAGAACAAGACATGTATAGCTGTATTTATGAACTGCTTACAAATGACTATTAATGTTGGAACAATGCTTTATAAAGGATGAACTGACTATTTACTAATGCTCAAGAAGAACTTAATCAAAAGGGATAAGGAAATAAATAAAAATTAAATAAATAAATAAATAAACAAAAGCAAAGTCCACTTAACCTTAAACCCCAAACCCTCTAACCTAACTAACCAAAAAAAAATGACCTACACTGCTTATGGTGCGTTCACACCGGATGCAAATTGCGCAAATAAATCACGCTATTCGCCCAGTTAGACGCGTGAACATTTTGAGTTTACTCGCTTTATTCGTGCATCAAATTCGTTCATTCGCGGGTACAACAGAAGCGAATTCGCAGCTGAAAGGGGCTTCTGCCAGGCGGCTCCAGTCTCTGCATTGGTGGAGGGGAAAACAGCAAAACATTATTGTTATTGTGCCATGAAATGCAGTTTTAAGAGTATTTCAGGAGAGAATGTGCTTTTTTAAAACAAAAATCTGCGGTTTATTAAAAAAGTTTGCTTCGCCGATTTCAGAGCCGTAAGCTCCACGTGAACACCGGGTGCTCAGTGCTCATGTATCCGCCGACACTTGCCGCTTCCTCCTGATATCTCTGCAGTGGTTAAACAGGAGGTAAAATTCGTTTTGGGTATGTCTCATAGGCAAACTCTGGATTCTTCACTTAAAAAACTACGTGTCAAATGTAGGTCGCAACCTGCTTAGTTATTCCTTTTCCCAAAAGAAATGGTGAACTCTCAAACAGAAATGCACCATAACCAAAGACAAGAAAATAAAACGGGTAGCGTAAAAACAGCATAGCAAATACTGCTGCCCTCTCCAGAGCACGCCGGAACAATTTCAGACCCAGAGCCAAGGACCGGATTGGTCCCTGAGCAGAACGCAGTAACAACGGTGGACAGATCCAATCAGCAACAACCTGTGATAGAAAAACAGAGCAAGAGACACAAACCAGGAAAGGGAGAGAGATAGAAAAGAGGAAAAAGTCAGCGGACTGTACATACATCTTGTACATACAAACATCTGGAGCAGTTCAGGCTTGAACTTGATGTTTGTGAATTATCTTCTTGTTGGCATTCTGATCAGATATTGATTATAAACAAATATATACTTTATATATATATATATAAAGTCAGCAAATGATTCAAATTTTAAAATATGTCTAATTCTTTGTCTTCTCCAGTCCTCCGCCACGAAAGGCACGTGCGCTGTACGCCTGCAAGGCTGAACATGACTCTGAGCTGTCATTTATCGCAGGCACCATATTTGAGAATGGTAAGTGTCCGATGGTGGGGAGGGTCTCTATTGTAAGCCCTCACTGGCCCTCGCTGTGTATATCTGGTTAGCTAAGCAGGTATGAGCTTAGCATCAACATAAATGCAGCAAAACGATATCTCTGCTTTGTTCCACCTTTGCCCCTTAACAGGTATCAGAGCTGCTAGCTGACACTCGACACTGCTTAGCTGTAGATCAGATTATTGCTTAATGAAACCTCAGGCGTGTTCACTGCTGCTCGGCTGCAAGACTAAATAGAGAAAAAAAAGGCTTTTTGATTAGTCTAGCCTGTTTTCTGGTAATGAACCGTATGGAAACACTCCTAATATATTGGGTAAATTAAAATATGTTTTGTGATTGATATGAATCATTTTGTATATTCAAAATGTGTCAATTTTCTTTAAAATTCCAATGAAAAATATCATTTAGGCACAGTTTAATATGGAGAGTCAGATCGCTGTAGTGACTCCCAGTATCTTCTTTGCTTTTTAAACAAACATCTACATTTATAAATATATATGAACATTTATCTGAAACTGAAACATCCTGTACCTCAACTATTTTTGTTTTTTAAAAGCACAAGCAAAGTAGCTTCACTTTCACAATGAAACACAGCATCTCCAGAACATGGCGCCCGCAGCAACACTACAGCGGAAGTAATAGCTCCGCTTCTTTCTTTGCATAAACATTTGGGCGGTGTTTGAAAATAAACCCACTCCGTGATGTAGAGAAGTGGAGGCGTGTTTAAACAAGCCGTTTTAGGGGGTGTGGACAAGTTTTTATAAAGAATATCTCTTTGGTTTTGAAACTTTAATCTTTGCAACTTTAGGGATCTGCGCACATCATATGACCTCTTTAAATCTAAACTGAGAAATTTTGTCAACCCAGCCCTGCTAAATAGAGGCTTCAAATGCTTGAAAAGGTTGTTTGTTGGGAGATACAGTGAACTTGATTACTTCTGGCGAGTGATGAACTTGAATCTGAAAGCGCCCTTATTCCTTTCACACTGAGGATAAACAAGGATAAAGTTGTCAGTGGCATCCAAAATGATCTTCTGTTTGCATCTTTGCCTCTTAGTTCATCCGTCGAGAGAGCCAGGCTGGCTGGAGGGCACCTTGGACGGGAAGACGGGGTTAATTCCGGAGAACTATGTGGAGTTTGTCTAGCTTGGGAGTGAGGCGCATATCCCGCTTTAGAAAACAACTCAACTTCCACAGAAAAGCCGAGTTAGTATGCCTGAGCGTGTCTGCGTGATAGTATGGTTTTCTGGCAACTTTGGCATTCCCCTAGCATCATTGTTCCATGCATCCCACAATGCATTGCCGCTGTTTCAAGTTCAACGCAAGGTAAAAGGGAAAAAAAAAACAAGCCCTGGGACCAACCTGTTGCCGCTGTCTCGACCACAATCAAAAAATTGTACTTTTAGGGCCTCATTATAAATTATGAATTTCTATTTTCGTTTTTTAAGTAATGCTTTTATATGTGAGCACTTCCTGGTTCTCCATGATGTAAAATGTGTGCTGTTTCTATGCAGTCGGAGGCTTTTTGAATGTCTTTTGTGTCCTTCAGGTCCTTGTATCTGTTTGGTTTAGAACTACTAAGAGATAACTTAATTATGGGGGGAAAAAACAAAAACTCTTGCACTCTTTTGTATATCAGGAAGCATCCAGAATTAGTTTTTTTTTTTTTTCCTTTCTTAGCATGTAAGTGGAAAAGCGTAAATTATTTCTTAATGTGAATTAATTTCATATGTAAACCACTCTTATTTAAGCATTATCTCGGATGAGATCTGTGTTCTTTCGGAGTGTATTAACATTGTAAATAAGTGACAATTCATAAGGTATAATTTTTTGTAAAATGTGAATTATATATTTTTATTGTAGCACACTAACTTAATTGTTTAATAGCCCGGTTGATCTTTTTACATTTTTAAGACAAAAAATATGTATAATTTTCTGAGCCTTAATATTCTTAAGGATGTCAAACAAATAAAAACATGGTTCAGTTGTTTAGATTTTTTTTTCTATTAAATAATAACAAAGGGAAAAAAATGTGTTGTTTAATTTTGTTGCTTTTTTAAAGTCTAGTTAGACTTGGTTAAGTCTTTGTATGCATGATACAGATAATCTGTAAAATTAAGTGTCTTCTTTATTTAAAAATGATTTTATTTGTATTCTGAACTTTACAGACCAGTTATAAGGCTGAGAAGAATATAAACTAGTGTGTGAGAGCGTAGATTTGTGACAACATTCATATACAATCGAAAAAACAGCAAATTAGCACAATTTCACAGTACAACAAAAACACTACCCTCCCTCTGAACAAATTTTGTCCAACATTTAATCAAATATGTGTAAAGATCGACACTGACTACAGGAGAGGTGTAATACAGAAGTCATACAAAACTATTTTTCAAACAAATAGGCATTTGTATATCCTTTACAATGGATTATTTTACATATAACTGAAATGCAAAAAAAAAAGAAAAACAAAAGACTAATGAAAGCCATATACCAGTGAAATATGATTTGCCCTTAATCTTTAAAGATAGTATCGGCATGAATTTTTGTACAAAATATACTATGTCAGGCCAGTATTAGGGTAGTGCAAATTCTCAGGCTCTGATCCATTACTTTTACACATAGCTTTATATATTTTTACTAGTTCATTTTACAGCATTATACATGGGACCAAAGCCTAAATCTTTATAAAAGAAATAGAAAAGCACAAAATAAAGTAAAAAGAGCCTAGAGTTGGGTAGTAAGTGCTACTGTAAAATGTAACTGCTTTAAATATTGATTTCATTTTAAATCTGCGTTGCTTTGGTCACTCTGTTGCACTATACAAAATATACTTGCCTCCCCGCCTTATACCTTTAAGCTGTCGTTCTTTAAAACAGTGATCACTCTGTATATTCCCTATAGATTTATAGAATTTACATTTACGTACAACATAACACTTTTTTTTTTCTTGACAAAAAAAGATAGCAATACAACTTCGTATTAAAATTATTTTGCTGTAAAATGATGTGTATATCAAAGAGAATCTGTGTAATTATATTTTAGTTGCTCTTAAAAATGATCAATGACTACCAAACAAAAAAAATATTTTCTAGACATTTCAGCATACCTCTGAATTTACACAACCTGCGTTTTATGGCTCACAAACTCCCTTCGCAAGGCCTACTGTGAAACGAATAGAAAACGCGAGCGAGAATTTGTAAAAAATAGCTTGTTAAAATACACTCAGATATTTGAGGAATCCGACAGCAGGACGGGGATATGATATAATGAGCGTTAAGCAAACAGTGTCTGGGTAATGCTCCAACAAAAAAGCACATTCTGTCAAAAAAATCACCCTCTTATCGCCATGACTTTTTTAGTACTGTACATGGCCATAGTGGCAAAATGAACAGGTTAATCATCTAATTCAAACAACAAATATAGTTGTAATTTAGTTAAGTCAATGTTTGAATGTTCAAATTACCTTGTACATATACATAAACACTAGAAATTCCCGAAATGTGCAGGATACCCAAGTGCAAAAACCAAAACAAGAATTAATATAGAAGGAACATTACATAAATGTAAATTCTGTAATTATTTACTCACCCAAACCCCGCTCCTACAACACAGCGATAGAAAAAGCACTACATATCATTTTGGAAGTGTAAATCATGACAGAATTTTCACTTTTGGGTTAATTATTCCTTTACGCTGGTAATCAAGCATAGCTGGTGCCAAAACCCTGAAGCGCAGACAGCAATGTCAGTTGACACGTAACGATGAGCAAACACATGCCCGAGCACGAGGACAACAAATGTTCCTTTTGTTCTGATCTTACCACAAAAGAGTGCGTTTGTGGCTTGACACCACAGGGACACTTCAAAGACACAGACAAGAAAAGTGGGTCAAAACTTGTGGGCCTCAATTGGGTTGCCGGATTTAGAATATGCAAAGAGAATTCCAGAAACACTGAAATTAAAAACGGCATGACAGAGAGAGAGGAAAAAAGACGTCGGCAGATGTTCAAGCGAGCGCAAACATTCACCGAATGGCAGGAACACAAGGGAATGCTGGGACGCGCTAATCTGAATGTGACCAGAATGGATGGAAATCTGATAAATTACCCTGAACTCGTTGACTGATTCATGACTGACAGCACCTGAACTGCTTGCGAATCAAAATTGTTTTGTATTTTTACGTGAACCTGAGGTAATAAAATAGTCTACTAAAAGTTATAGCAACATTAGTTCACACGAAATGTACCACAAAACCAGTCGGAAGTGTCAATTTATACATCATCTGAAAGCTGTAGAAATGAGTCTTCCGTTCATTCTTTTTAGATCTGAGGGTGCAAAACAAAAAATAAACCTTTAAAGTTGTCCGAATAATGTTCTTAGCAATGCATATTAATAATCAATAATTATTCGTATCATTAATATAAAGAAAGTTTTAATACATTTATGGTGGGACATCATGAAAGCTGATCTTTACTTAATATCCTAATGATTTTTGGCAAAAATGAAAAATGGATCATTTTGACCCTTACAATATATTTTTGACTATTGCTGTAAATATACCCGGGCGACTCAAGACTGGTTTTGTGGTCCAGGGTCTCACACACACACACACACACACACACATATATATATAATTTTCTCAACCTCATGTTGTTTGAGAATCAATGACTTTCTTCTGTCGGGGAATACATATTTAAAAGATCTAATTTTATAGAAAAACCTGGCCTTTTATCAACGACAATGCATACAAATATCTTTCTTCAGAGTCACATTTGTATATTAAATCAGCTGATCAAGATCACAAAATGTCCGGGATCGATCTGCTTCTCAACATTTTTGGTGAATAATGACTTTGTTATGGTGTGAAAATGAGTCACAGATGAGCCATTTTTACAAGACGTTGTTAAGGTTCATGGTATGTTTCTGTCAGCTGCAAATGAACAAAAAAAAGCAACCAGGAAATGATTTAGAATTTTTCCTTTTGTGTTCCACAGAGTAAAGAAAGTCATAGGATTGAAAGAACATGAGGGTGAAGAAATCATCTCGCGAATCTCAAAATAAGAATTTAGTGGAATTTTGGAGTGAGCTTTTAGATTTGAATTGAATGATTTTGTGGAATTTTCTCGGTGCTCCGTGCAAAATGGTTTTCCCATTTGGAGAATCAATGAGACTTACGTACTGTAGGCTGCTTTAAAACTTCGAGCTGCCAACTACAGAGAACCATCACGGCAGGTTTAGACAAGGGCAGAAACACGTGATGCATGTGAGTCATCGACAAGTCATTGCGTTAGCCTGAGAAATGTTCGAAATCGATTCGCAAAGCGCAAAAAAAAGGCACATTTCCCTTTTTTGATATACCTTTGTAAACATTTCAGCAGTGTACATGCAAAAAAAAAAAAGAGAAAATATCGCTTAAAAATGTTCTCGTTTCTCGTATTCAGTCTGCTCCAAGTACACACAACCATGTCCTTTGTCCTGCTCCGCGAAGATTTGTGAAGCGTGGACTTCACCTCTTCCTTCTGAGAGTCAAGCAGAAGCGACCGTCTCCCTCGACTGATTCAGGATGCTGGGGGAAACGGGCAGGTTGGACTAGCGCTGGTAAGAAAAGGGTGGCTTTAAGGCATTATGATGAAGGCGGTCATTTCTGATGGAACAAAAGAGGCTTGACACTCCCGTCTTTAAATTTTGGTAGCTGATGGCTGATGATCTCTGCCAACATCTCGGGAAACTCCACACTCAGAGATTTATTCACAAATGTGTAAAAACAGAAGTTGAGAAGCCCCTCCACCATCTGTGGACAAAAGTAGCATAACGTACTGCATGAAGGTATATACACTCATGAGCAGCGATCTATGCTGATCTTATTTAGCATATTTAAAAAGTGACATCACATATATTGGCCATGTTGGTTTTAAAAAAATGCTTCATGCATAAAAAAAGAATACCTATATTTGATCACTGGTGTTTAATAGTTTTATGTATGTATTAGTGCTGTCAAACGAGTCATCCCTTCCAAAATAAAAGTTTTTGTTGTATATATATATATATATATATATATATATAAATTTTTATTATATATATCGTTATATATATTTATGTATGAATTACATGTATAAAGAATATAGAGCTTATGAATATAAATATATACATTTTCAAAACATATGCAGTATGTGTGTGTCTTTGGAAATGCATAATATATACACAGTACACACACACATATTATGCATATTACGAAGAACTAACACATACATAAAAACAACAACAGAACAATTGAACACAGGATACAGTTGCAATTTTTTTGATTTTAGTATGCGTCACTATTTTTGTTCAGCATGGTATAAACCATTCTTAAAATCAATACACAAATAATGACATTTAAGTCAAGTTTTAGGTCAATCATTGTTGTAGAATCTGACGTAAATGAATGGTTTTAACAAGCTACCTTCATAAAAACAAATATTTCATAGTATTTTCTGGATTTTTTTATAGTTTATTTGGCTGGGTAGATTATTTACAAATTGTAGTCCACTGTTGATTACAAATGACATCATCGAAACTGTAGTTAGTGATATAATCATTTGCATTACACGCACTAAATGTATTCTTCGGAGAACTTTTTGATTGCTTTTGACCTAAATTGTAAAAAATCTATTCCATTCATAGTTATCAACATCAAAAACTGCATGTTGCATATTAATGTATTACCATTATGTAAATGATTTGCAATCATGTGATTTATAAAAAGTGATTTATTTACTGGAATTACAAGAACTGTAAAACTATAAGTGTGAATCTGATTCGTGATCCAGATTGTATATAATATATAATCAGTGTTTACTTCAGCTATAGCACTTGATGCACTTGAATTTATTCCTCAACGTCCCTGTTCCTGAAGCTCCGACCCTAATCACACACACCTGGAGCAGCTAATTAAGATTTTCAGGAACACTTAATGTGTTGTGTTAAAGCAGGGCTGGAACTGAACTCTTTGGGAAGGTAGATCTCCAGGAACAGGACTGGGCATTCTGCCTTTTACACAACGCATGATGCTTACGTACTTGCTTAAAGAACGTTTCTGGCTTCGCTTTTGTAGACGCAATAAAACCAGTACTGTGTCCTGTTTGTGTTTGCTGATTGTTAGACGCCAGCTTACCTCCTGCATCGAGTCCAAAAGCTTAGTGAGCTGGTAGAACCTCTGCCAGTTCTGGCTGGAGTTCTCCTCTCGTTTAACAATGGCTTTGCCCAGCTCCTTGATGTACGACATGCGGATTTCATCAAACACAGCTTGGCTTTTAAGGCCGTCCTTTGGTACTGTGGAAACAGATGGGGTCAGGATGAGACGTTTACTTTACATTATTGCCTTTTAATCAAGAAAATATTCCAAGGAGAAACAAATGCTGGATCTCATTACAGACTCAGAATGAAAGAAATGCCATACGCAAATACTCAAATTGCTTTTACACTGAAGAAGAGCATTTCACAGATCACCTGATGTGTGTCAGGATTGCTCTAATTAGATGTTACTGAGTAAAAGCTTCAATCTTCAAGCTTAATGAAAGGTCAGATGTGACATGAAAACAGCCGTGGCTTGGACAGTTGAGTGGAACCTATAGACGCGTTTCTATGTGCCATTTTATTCGCTGCTGTCCCTTCTCTCCTGAATGTTTTGCAAAAGCACATGGAAGTCAATGAAGCAATATTTTGCCTGTCATAGAAACGAATAACTTCTGAGGGCCAAAACACGTCGACATGTCGTGATCACAGTGATTCCGAGATGACTTGAAAGAATAAGATCTGCTTTGAAGGAGTGAGAAACGTATATTTGTTTTGTGAAAGCACAACCGGACCCGTCTCAACTGTGAAATTCAGAAACCGGTTATGACTGTGTTGTTGTCTTGCAGCACTCTCCAAAAGAGAGTAAATGCACAAAAACAACATGAAACAACATCTTTCACTGAATACAGAGGGAATAAATGGCTTTGTACAAAGTTTGAATATTTATCTAAATCCATAATTCTACCCAATACCTAAACTTAACTACACATAAGCAGCGAATTAGAAGTTTGAGGCAAACATTGTAGTTAATGGTTTGGTAATTGTGATAATAAGACTTAAAAGTAAAGTGTGGCTGTGCATACTAATATTTATTTAATAGCTATCAGCGTTCAACATTTTGGTGGACACTTTTTTTTATTTTTTTTATCAGATTTCTATGAAGAATATAAAGTTATTTGATATAAGATCTTTACTGTTGCTTTGATCAGTTTGAAAAACAAAAAAAAAATCTGAATTTGAGGAAATTTTTTAAAGCCTGGTGTAATGGCTGACGAAAATTCAGCTTTGCATCATATTAATAAATTGCATTTTTAAATGCATATTATCTATATTTAAACATAAAGATTTTTTTTTTTTTTTTTTAATTAAAATGTTACAATTTTTACAGTCTTTTTGATCAAATTAATTAATTCTTTGTCAATAGAAGCGGATTATTTAAAAGGGTTTTTTATTCTTTATTTTTATAGGAATCTCACAAGAATCTTAAGTTTCAAACCTTTAATTAAGTCTTAATTCAAAACGAAAATCTTTCTAATGCCTTCATTCTGAGACAAAACCAAAATCCACTTCATGAAAATAGTTTTTTTTTTTTTTTTTTAAGTCTAAACCCATAAGTGTGGGCCCCAGAGGCGTGAGGCCCTGTGTGGGAGCACCGCCCTGTGACCTGCCGGTTCACATCCCAAGTCAAAGGAAAGTATGCAAACCTGAAGTAAACGTCAATGTGCATCACGTAATGTTGGTCCTGAGGTGTTCAGATCAGCAGCGTATCATCCAGGGATCTAAGGCCCAGGGATGCTGGATTTCAGCCCAGACAAACACTTGACTTGAATGAGCTTATGCAAAGCGCCGCAGAGGTTGATAGTCTCTGATGCGACAGCAGGATTTCAACACGGAGAGATCTGATGGTAAGGGTGCCCGTTTGTCAGGCTATTTACCAATTGTTTGCATATTATACAGTGCCTGCTGTGTTTAAAAATAGTTCTGAAAGTGAAATGGACTGCATGCATGCGGAGTATTCCTTCTATTCTAGACAGTTCTTACCCCCTATGATTTCCGCAGGACAATATTGCGAAATCCAGTCATGAAAACATCATTTACTGTACGTGGAATATCACAGAATTTTCCTAACTTTAAATGAATCAAATGAGCAAATCATTACAGTAGTATTACAAAAGATTATTTAAATATGAATTCTCCATTTCTGCAGGTCTCTGTATGAATAAATGACACAGGCGCTTGTTTTTGTTTACTACAAACATACTAAAGCACGCTTGACACAGTTTAGTACACGTTAGGTTCAAGGTAACGCTTCCGCCAACTTGAATGTTACTTATCGTTTTATTATTTTTGAGCCTTTTGAGGTCACTGTACGTGCACACCTACTGTATGCAACGCACGTCTGAATTGTGCTGACTGCTGATACCTGTGCTGAGGAGCAGGAGCACTTTCATGCAGAGATACTCGTCGTAGGACACCTGCAGCCTGACCAGCTCATTGGCGATCTTCAGCATCTGGTTACACTGGTCATTCATGTAGGGTAGTTTCATCCTCTCCCTTTAACACACACAGAGAAACATTCACGTTCAGCAAGCATTTCACAGCACTGACCAATGCATAGTCTATAGTGCAGTCCAAATTCAACGATCAATTGAAACTCAGTGCATTAATGCGTTTTGTGCATTGTTTGGTATTCATCAAATATTTACAAAAGCAACACTGACTATTCCACCGAGGATGCATAATATAATTGGATTTACAATATGCAGTTACATAATATATTTGTAAACATTATATGAAAGTTGCTGGAGCTCATATGCTAGTTTAGTAATGCAAATTTAAATTCACTCACGTTGAGCATTATATAAAATATCAAAGTACATATAGTATACTGTACATTTTGAAAACTGAACGGAAATTTGATAAAAGAAAAATAATAATTTTAAAATTTAAAAATAAGAATTCTGCATTTTGTTTCCCTGAACTTGTACATGTGTAATGGCAATCAAGTTGAATCTAATCTAATATACATATATAGTGCATATAATATTAAACGAAGTGCATTCACTTAATCAAAAAGTTTGCATTTAGTAGAGCATTTTACAATGCTTTCACGAATTCGCACTTCTTCGTTAAATTAAATAAGCAAATTTGGCGTGCTGTCCGGGAGCGAGCCGGGAG
>JAUYWG010000059.1:11358575-11372516 GCA_034779775.1 Enteromius afrohamiltoni | reverse complement strand
ACTAATGGGCGATGGTGGGTGCCGGCTGTGCTGACACTCAGCGAGCTCTTCCCGAAACTATGTTAAAACATCCCTTAAAACACCATGTAAATTTATCATTAACATGATGCAAAATAAAAGACGGTGCACAAACACGCCAGACTAATCCACCAAATGTTTTTTTTTTTTTTGAATAGGAGACTTCAGGTTTTGAATGAATGCCCATTTGACTGCCTTTAGTTTACGTGACATTTTATTGTGACTAAGCTCTTAAAAACCACATAATCCAAAACATTCCTATAGTGTGTAGTAAAGGTGGACTCACTCATTGATGACGAGGTCTGGAGCAAAACACAGCATGCCTCCGTTACACTGCTGGTAGGATCTCCAGCCCAAGCCGAAGGACATGAGGAAGAGCCAGGAGCACTGCAGCAGCGTCATCTGGTCATCCAGGTGCAGATTTCTGAAGCCTTAATGTGACAGAGACATGAACACTTCAAATACACTATCCCAAGAGTCCCACAGAAGCAACAGAAACGGTAAAAATATGCATCACTGAAGCAAAGAGACATAATTGGCCATAATTTTGGGCTTTTGATGAAATGATTTTAACAAGTTCGATTGAGAGATGTTTATTCAGCCAGTAAAATAATATTGCTGCAGCAAAAAAAACACATTGACGCAACTTATAATGACATCCCTCTGTTCTGATTTTGACATGATTTCAATGTCAAAACTCTCTGGCTCATGTATTTTTTGCTGAATAATCAGAATCATCTTTTCCTGATATCAAAACCTTCCAGAGACACTAAGCTTTGTTCATGAAACTGGAGCGGAACAAATTTGTGTAAATCGTTCATGAAACCACTGTTGCATAAAACGTCAGATTCAATTGAATGAATTAATCATTAGGACCAGATATATCTGGCACACAGAGAAACAGAGAGTGAGCGCTTTTAACTTCCATATGGCATGTCTTCAAATCTCTGAAGGTAATTACTCATGTTGTCAGAATGTTAAAATGGCTACATTATAATGTTGTCTTTTTAAAGAGGATGTACAGCTCACAGAAATGAGTTTGTTCAAGCGTGCAGCTCTTACATAATCCTTCCACAAGTATTTTGCCCAGTAGGCCTATGACACATAACTAGTGCAGAGAAGAGGGGGAAAAAAATGCTTGCAGCGATTAGAAAATCATGTGCTTGTTTTCTCACGCCATTGGCCAGTCATGTACACAATATGGGTCCGAAGTTGCTGGTAGCCCATTCATTTGTACAAAACAAGACATTTTCATCTCATTTTCATCTGCCACGCTGGCAGAGCCGAGTAGATCACTTACAAATTACAAAATTGTTCTTAGTACAAAAATAAAACTGCACGGGGTTGATAATAATTTAAATAAAACACTTAATGAAATATATATACTGTCATGTGGCCATGACCAATGTTAAGGCGGCCGTACACGGTGCGATTTTTTGGTTATCAGAAGAAATCGTCTCTTCTCGTATGGTCGGGGGTCGTATGGTGGGTGAGACATTACGAGACTAGCAGAGTGCCTTGCAAGCACTTCCTGACCTCACGATCATTTTTTAAAAATGTCAAAAAACTTTGGGAGCTGTCGGTTAAAAGCGTTACGTGTGTGCTGTTGAACGAGTCGATTCGTTGAGCAAACTGGAAATGACCAATCAGAAGCTAAAAAAGAAAACCACAGGAGAAGAAGGATGAACATGGCAGCGCTACAGAGACTTTGGACTGTCGAGAAAGAGGACAAACTCACTGAACTCTGGCAAGAATGAAATGTATGAAATATCGAGCAGCATTTAAAATAATAGAATAAATAGTAATCATTTTTGCCATGCCCTTCGTTTTCTTTTCTTTTTGGTTTTTCCGCAAGCTATTGCTGCCACAAAGAAAAGGATCTCCTCCTCAGAGTCCATGTTTTTGGCATGAACGTGATTGCCTCGGAAATCGGCAGGTTTTAATCGTGGAAGTCACTTGTTGACGTGTGCGTGGCCATACGGTCTTCCGACTGTCCGAATTCACACCGTGTACGGCCGCTATTAGAGAACCATAGACATGCAAATAAGATGCTTAATTATTAAAATACTTATTTTAAAGTCGCAGGGGTATGTTAGATGAAAATAATTTAAAAAAAGATGAATTTGTGCATTTAAATGTGTTTAAAGACAGGAATACACGGTTAAATTTAAATTAAAAATGAATGTGTCTGTCAGCATGTAGTTGATATAATATTAAACTACTTCTTAAGCTTGAAATGATTTTTGTAAATCCATTGGTCAATTGCTGTGTGGCCACCTGAATAATCACAGGTCTTCATATGAATATCAACAAAACTGGACATCAGTAAGCTGTCAGCAGGCTGTTTTAGAAAGAAGCATTTAAATGATGAAAGAGGAAAGAGGATTTAGTTTTAAATAAATTACGAATCTTGCAATCCATGAAAAAGTAACTGTAGTCTGACAACGAGTATTTTAAAATGTAATTTAATCTTAAGTACTTCTTTATTTTTCTCTGGCAGATAATTCTGTTCAAATATACGGAGAAGGGGTGAGTATTTTTTATTCATTTATTGTTGATTACAAAAAAAGAGCAAAGAAGAAAATGGCACTCTCAAAAACAAATGAAATAAACTTTCATCTACTGTAGGTTTATTTATGACAGACAGCAGCCGGTTAATTAGACTGCACACATCTGGTTTTCACCCAAGAACACAAAAGAATTTGTTAATTCACGACCAGACTGCGTGCTTTCGGCAAACAAAACAAAACAGCTTTACAGAGATTCAAAACAGAAAGAGGTTTTGTGAAATGAGTATATCAGCTATTATAGAGGGCTCACCAGGAAGGGCTTTTGCCCACTTGACTGCAGAGACGACCTGGCGGCCTCCGAGACGGTTCAGTGTCGTCATGAGGCGGGTGGAGGTGTCTGGGATGGTGCTGTCGTAGCCTGCGTAGATGATCTCAGGCTCTATGGCTTTGAGCAGGGACAGCATGGTGGGCACCAGCTGGGGCATGGCTTTGGGCACCAGCGAACTCATGCGCTCATCAGGCAGAGGCGGAGGCTGCTCACCCGAGGACGAATGACCCCGTAATCGCATCAGTTTCTTGTTTTTCCGAGCTACAACGAAGGGGAGAATTTGATTATTTATAATTCAATGAATAGTAATTTCATCAGAACGTTTAAAATGTTACTGAATGTTACTTGATTCAGCATGACTAAATCAGTGACTAAATACACTTTTATCTTTTGCATCTTGATACAGTCTTTGGGAAATTAATCCTCATAGCTTCTGCTGCTGTTTTTGTAAAGGAGTCGGTGACAGGGATGTCAGAGAGAAAGGAAATCTTTTGAAAATTTCGTTTCTAGCATTTCTGGCAGTTTGTAAGAAATATAATCTTTGTACTGATGTTAGTTTCAACCACTGTTGAAAAACCCTCGCATCTTCAAAGAAGCTAAAACGTTCAAGTATAGTATTTTCTAGACACAAGAAGTCAAGTCATATTTATTTGCATAATACTTTTCACAATACACATCGTTTCAAAACAGCTTCGCTTGAAATCTTCACGCCTAAGAAATGAGCCGTTCTAGGGAACGGCGATATGCCCATATGATAATATGATCCACTGCTTGATTTAGTTATTTTGTATTTATTCATTACGTAACATATACATCAGGACTGCATAATGATCTATAAATTGAGCTGTTGAGCTTCATGTCATTTATTTTTGCAGAAGGTGAGTTATTTATTACTGACTTCTTGAAGCCATAATTAATGAGAATCATCAAGAGTGGACTATTCAAAAATGCAACCATCTGTACACTCATCCGTTGCTAAAAGAAATAAACAGACAAGAGCTTTCTCTTTTTGGACTGTTATTCAGGTCATTTAAAGGATTTAAGAATGGGTTAGAGATGCTCAACAGATATATCAGGCAACTGTTGTTGAATATCATCGGCTCTTATTATAATAAGATACACTTTCATTCTGCACCACAATGCCCTACATTCAAGTGGATATTCTACAATAAAAGCATATTAAAAGTTTAAGAAATCAAAAAATCATCTCCCCAGTTTAAAAGGTTAATTATTCTTTTCAACCCTACAAAAACTCCTGGATTTGAAATAGGGATCTAACTCTGGCTCAAACATATATAGCTCTTTTACAACACTTGCCATCTGAAGTATTAAAACACACATCCTGCTTTAAATGACACTAACCAATCATAGCATTTACAGTGTTTTTGTGAGAGTTCATTAAATTCAGTGTGTTTCAAAGAAAGTGAAACTGAGAATGGAAAAGGTTCATTTTTACAAAGGTTGTACCTGTATGGTAAACTGAGCAAACTTTAGAATTGCACCTTCAATATGATTATGAATGTCAAACAATCACGAGGTGGAAACTTGAGCGTGCCACGTACCCTATAAGATATATTCCCGCTCGTATGGATTTTTTTAAATGATGGAATATTCCAGTGTCCTTCCTTAAAAGAATGTTTTGAATTTCAGCACAGATAGCATATAAACGGAGCTTACATAGACATGTATGCCTCTGTGTTTTTGATGTGTGAACGCCTCTTGAAGGTTTTCTCTCGCAAACACTCCGCTGTTCTGCTGATTGAGAGCTTACCATCAAACACAATGTCATTCTGTCCCACTTTTTTAATTTTCTGCCATAAATGTTTCTATGGCAACTAAAAGCCTCTCTCGTGCAACCTCGGATTTCGTTTTGCAGCTACTGCATCAAGGTCTTTTTTCCCCCCATTTGGTGCTTTACGCAAATAAATCATCCACAATTTTACTGAGATGGATGAACTCTGTCCAATAACTGTGAAGCACATCAGCACGCCATCAATGAAGCACCGCTGCATGTTCTCAAAGCTTTTTGGCCATTTTAAACTTCCTTCATCTTTTGCGCATGAAGGAAAATCTGCACAAACATTCCTTGGTCTCCACCACCTACTCGAGGACGTTGACTGGAAAAAATGCATACAGCACAAGGACGCGATCAGGAAGATCAGTAATCCACATTAAAAAAAAAAAAAGTACTGGAATTGGTTGTTGGGTAAATTCTAAAACAATAAACTATTCGATGACATTTGATTCTTCAAAGCTATTCAATCTAAATCCACAGGGGACAAAAAGTCATGGAAGGACATGATGGTGAGTAAATGATTATTTTTGGAAACTCAACTTCCTCTCGATCATAATGGCTAATTGTTTACTGGCTTGCGCTCCTGTGCAGTGGCATATAAAAGTCACATAGATCCCTCAAGCGAACCTCTCATCAATCTATCAGAGCATCCTCACCTTCTAGGTTCATGCCGGCCTGAAGACACTTGCGAAAACGGCACGCCGGGCAGTTTTTCCTTCTGATCTTGTCGATGATGCAGTCGTTCCTTCCTGCGCAGAGATAGTTGTGCTGGCCTGGAAGAAACATAGGTATTACTCTCAGGTGACGTAAAGTTACTATATGCACCCGATTATGTTTTTGGGTATGGTTTCACACTGCAATTACAGCAGTAAAGTGATGGCTAAATATATGTACTACTGTGTTAGTAGACTGTATTTATTTCATTGTAGGATCAGCAAGAATCAGAAAAACTGATTCAGGTTATGAACGCTTTACAGGTAACAGGTAAATGCAAAACTAACAAAAGCTGACTTGAGCCTGATTAAATGATCTATTTAAAGTAGTACATCTCTCTAAAATCCAATGTTGGCATTAGAAAACTGAACACAATGAAAACTGAAACATGAACAAGTAAAATGCTTGCTTTGAGTATTTGGCTCCACTTGATATTAGGTGGCATTAACTAATATGGACTTACATTAAAAAATAAATCAAGTACAATATAATTATTGTGGTCATATTGTATTGCAAATCACTTTTGCTGCTATATGCAGGTAAGGTTAGGAACAGGTTGGTGGTAATGGTATGGGTAGGTTTAAGGGTGGGTTAAGGTGTAAGGGATTGGTCAACAGTGTAAACATAAATGTAATCGCAGACATTTATTACAGATGTAATTGCATGCCGGTATTTTAAAAATAAGCACAATGTAAAAACATGTATGTACAAAATAAGTACTAAATTATTAACTAAAACGTAAGTACATAGTAGTTAAAGTCACCTAATATAAAGTCGGAAGCAACAAACAAACAAACAAAAACATGTGTAGGTATTACAATGTGGACACATGACATTCATGAGGACAGTGCCTGTGTCCCTGTGATTCAAAAGGCTTAAAAAAAAACTAAATTGTGTTTTTAAAAAATCTAAAACTGCACAAAGTTTTGTGCAAGGAGTGGTTTAGGGGTACATTTTCTGCAGGGTGATAGAAAATACAGTTTGTACAATATTACAACCAGCATGCCTATAGGGAGCTCCTGTAAAACACCAATAACAACGTGTGTGTGTGTGTGTTATGCAATCATTTTATTTTTGGGTGAACTATCGCTATAAAACACCATTTCAGCTCCATGCTGTACATATCAAGCCAGCTGAACCATCACATCTTAACTCATTCCTCCTCGAGATGATCCAAAACTTCAAAAAGCTTTCCAAGCCAGAAATGTCTGGAATTAATACAGAACGATAAGCCAAAACAGATGAATAATCAAATGCCACCTCGATCAGTCGACTGCCAAAACACTCAGTCAAAGACCTTTGAGGATTTCTCCATTTGGTGTGGAGAACATGCCATCCGACAGTCTGCAGAGACCCAACTAACAGAACTGTTCATTTAGCATCCAATAGCCAAATACAGCATTCAGTGCAGCTCAAAGCAGTTTTTCTTTCTTCCGTTTTTCCGATTTTTGTCTGAGAATCTAAAACAAAGCTATACAGAATCTTTGTTATTTGTTATTTTATTTAAAGCTGCAGTCCGTAAGATTTGACTCTTTGTCGTCATCTCTGTTTAAAAACCTGGATATGCAAAATACTTTTATTGCATTGGTGTGGATAATGCACTTACTAATCACTGATTCTAGCCTATGTCTTGGAATATATGACTCAAATAAGAATTTTCACCAGATATTGTCATCTGAACAAGTCTGCCATGTTTGTTCTGAGCAACCGTGGAAAAAAGCATTACAATAAATTGCACTAGATTAAATGTAACTGTCACGATTTCAGTCTCTGTTTGTGGACTCTTATTTTGAAGCGTTTGTTCCTCATTGTTTCTGTGTTCCCTTGTTCTTTTGTCCCCTTGTTAGTTTCCAAAGTAATTGATTAGCTCCTCCCCCGGTCTACTTAAAGTCTGCTCAGTTACTGAGCAAAAGGCAGAGTATTTAACCATAGCTTAGTTTGCCTAGCTTAGTCCTTGTTTTTCCGCCATCTTGTTGACCCTTGAACAACATTTGAATGCAAAAACATAGTATTGACCGTATCTCTACACCTAAACCTAACCTATGAGTAATGCCTAAAATCAGAGGAAATGATAGATGACTGACACTGATGTACAAGCACCAAATCAAATTGGTTAAACAAAGATGTTGACCCAGGGACATGTTGCACTTGGTAAAATCAGGATAGCGTTTTTTCCGAGTATGATCTCCACTGATTATTTTGGATTTACTCGTTCACCTTGCCTTTTGGATTCTGTTTGTCCATTTTTGACCATCGCCTGTGTATCTGGATTATTTGTCAGTGGATTTACCCCGTTTGATACTGTTTACCGATCGCTTCCTGGTCTACTCTAACATTTATCCTGTGTTTTTCTCGTTTGCTGTTGCTCCGACCCTGGATATGGATCCGCTCATCTCATACTCCCGTGTTACAATAACGACCGGCTCGCTCATGTCACATCAAAACATGCAAATTATTATTATTATTACACTATACTGTATTATTATACTTTATTCGCAAATTATTAATGTACCAACATCAGCATTGTGCGATTATGAGTATAGCGTGTATTAGCATGTAGATTTACAGTCTAATATTCAAACATCATTCAAAATTCATATCAATTATTTTTTTTAACCCAAAAAGCAAACTATGCTTTATTTGAACTGGTTGTCTTTGTCAGTAATCAGAAATACATTTAAAACTGGAATACAATTTAATTTAATTTACATGTGTTTCATATAAACTTTTCTGGATTACAAAACACCATCAAATTGATTTTTTGACACCTATAAAAGGCTATAAATGATCTGCCTCCTGCAGGATCCTCACACATGCAACAGCTTCTTTAAGTGTACAGATGTGAAGTAATGATGCAGTGCTGTGCTCAAATATCCTGCAAATTCCTACCCATACCTCTCAAATTAGAAACCATTGGCTGGTGGTGCACTTGTTAAAAGATTGTTTTGTTAAAAATGCTCCCAAAAACAAACAAAATAAGTCACAGACCGCAGTTTTAATAACTTAATAAAAGAGTATACTGTTAATCAGCTGCTTCCTGTCTGAAGCTGCTGTAATTGGATTTTATCAGTCATACAATGCAGTCATACAGCAACTCAGAGGAAGTAACCGTGTTGCAAGCAGAATCAAGCAAAGTGCAACTATGATGATTATCAGAATGCAAACTAGTCACTAATAACTAGCATGCTTGCCTTGCGGAGGGGGTCAGAAATTAACTATGGATGAAAAAAAGAGACACAAATATTCTACATATAGGGACCAGTGCTCACTATAAACTAGTTGCTTATTAGCATGCATATTACTAGCATATTGGCTGTTTATAAGTGATTATAAAGCGCATATCAATGCTATATTCTGCATAAGCATATTTTAGATCCATTAATCCTACCTCAATTAACAAATACCTTAATAACTATTAATAAGCAAATCAGTAGTTATTGAGGCATTAATAGTTAGTTAATAGTGAGAATTGGTTCCCAAATTAAAGTGACTAGTGTGACCAAAATATGTATTTCATCAGCGGCGAGTACTGTTACAACTGCTAATATAACTTGATTTACTTGAATTTGATGCTAAATTGTATCAATAATGGCCATAATTCATACTGAGAATTTAAATGGATTCATAAAATTGGATAAAATATATGATTATTACAAAATATATTTTAGTTATATGTTTAAGTGATTAAAAAAGAAGTATTAAATATAATTTGAAATAATTGAAAATGTATATATATTTTTTAATGACTTAAAAATACTTTAAATTAAAAAACAAAAGTTAATTTCTGACAATGTGGGTGATTTCTTTTTCTGCTCTAATGATTGAACTTCATTGAATCCGTGTCACTGTTATGAATAATTACCAAAGACATAAGCATTTGAACACAGGTGCATTGTCGGGCAACTGAAACTGGAAGCAAAAGCATTATTGAAGGTGAATTTATTTACCATCTGTGTTTTGTCGTGCTCTCCATCCTTCACCATTGCCAGAGCAACCGAAGAAATCAGGGAAGAAAAACAAAAATAACAGATATAAATGTTTCAAGTGCTGAAAACACCGCTCAGTTCATGCTGACACAAAAGGTGAAGCTGCTTGGCAGAAGCTATTCATTTCAGTCCGGCTGCAACTATGAATTTTACAATATGGGAAATCCTTGGTGACACTTTAATTTAAGGACCGGTTCTCACTATTAACTAGATATTTATTAGCATGCATATTACTAGCACATTGCCTGCTTATTAATACCCTGAATAACCATAGTTTTGATTCCTTTTTCCAAACCCACACTTAATATTAATAAAGCAAAATATTAGTCATTTATTGAGGCAAAAGTCATAGTTAATAGTTAGTTAGTAAGAACTGATCCCCAAAATAAATTGTGAGCAAATCCTCTATACAGGGCACATTCATATCTGTTATTTTTGCATAAAGCAGAAATATCTTTTTTTTCTCCATGAAATTCGAGGCTCCTTGCAACAAAAACGTTCCTTTTTACAAGTCCACGCTCTGACCTTTAAACAGTGCTCTAGCCAGGCACACAATTAGACTCCACATTAAATGCTAAAATGCTGTGCAATGTGAAAAATCATATCTGATATTTGAGATCAGAAAAATAAGTGATTTGCCCTTTTTAGCCACCATTAACCAACATTATTGCTGGTTAACATGATTTACAAAAACAAGACAACTTTTGTGTCACTTCTAACAACGTGCTACTGTACCTTTAAAACATCTACTGTACAGGCAAATGAACTTTGTTATGACTTACCTTAAGAATAACCTGGTTATTTCACTCATAGAGGCAATCCGAGTGGTAGAATATTAAATATGTGTGGATATAAAAAACGGCTTACAGCTGAGCCATTACGCAAATGACTGATCACTAGCATATAACTACTGAAATTGAAAATAAAGAATACCTTATTCCTCAGGGTTTCTTTCCGGTAAAAATGTTCCTTTTACCATGAATATGGACATTTTAACTAC
This sequence comes from Enteromius afrohamiltoni, assembly GCA_034779775.1. Classification (NCBI taxonomy): domain Eukaryota; kingdom Metazoa; phylum Chordata; class Actinopteri; order Cypriniformes; family Cyprinidae; genus Enteromius; species Enteromius afrohamiltoni. The sequence continues at coordinate 11,362,165 of JAUYWG010000059.1, read as the reverse complement.
TACCACCAACAGAAAGGTAGATTTCTATTAGACATATTTTCTTTTAACAGCCTTGCTTCTAAAGTATTCAACTTCAGTCAAAAGACTGACTGAATCAATATCGGTCAGCTCCAAAATGAATCAAAACACCATACACTTTGATTTGAAGCACATATACATAAATAAAAGACTGTTTGCTTCTTTTATGAAGAAATTAACTATGCATGCCAACTATATGTTTGGATTAAGACAATTAAACAACATGAAACTGTTGACTTGGGAGTTAGGGTCACTGAACTATGATGAAAATAAACAAATGTGGCAAGATATTTAGAATCAAACTTGTGGATTATGGGTAGTTCTTCACAGGCAATGGCTATTACTCATATTATTCTATTACTGCAATTGATCTGAATCTCATGACTTCTACAGAGACAGCATCTCTTCTAATAATGAGCGCATGAAAGCTTTAGAAGTAATTGAATTTCTGTGGCGAAAATTAATTGAGTTTTAAAATGTCATTGTAGTGTTCTACAGACACAGATATGGAGGACCAAACCTGCAGAAATTAAAAAAGAAATTGATATTTAAAAAAATTCTTATTATAAATATTACTTTTATATTAGAATATTACTAATAAATATAAAACTATTAACATTTTCATTTGTATTTACTTTTCATTTATTTATTTCTAAACACATTTATTTATGCTTTTATTTATTTTTATATTTATTTATTCCAACATGTATTTATTTATTTGTTAATTTTTTCCTTGCTTTTTTCAAATTAATGGTAAAGATCTTAAGAGTTAAGATTTATATTATGTTGTAGTTTTTTTTATAGCAACTGAATTTAGTTACTTATCCTGACAGTTTCGTCATTAAGCCCGGAAACATCAACATCGTCAATGACAGCTTTTAAAAACACTCAGTAGAGGCTTGCGTTCATTTTGTAATCACAGAGAAAATGATGACTCCTAAAAGCACCGTGATGACCTTGATTTATTGCAAACCAGTTGCACTGAAGTTCTTTACAGTCTACTCAGACTTGCAATGTTTTCTAGAAATGCAGTCCACTAGCAGTTGGCATTATATTTATTTTTATTTGCAGGTTTAGGGACCATCACTAAAGTTCAAAACATGACAGGCTTCTACCTTCAATAGCATTTGAAGAAAATGACTTACAGTTACAAAAAAAATCAACAACTGTAAAGTAAAGTCAGGTTTAAATTACATAAATATCACAGTTTATTTGATCAGCAATCTATACCAATGTCTTCTGTACGTTTAGAGATGGTCCCTAAACTTGAGTATATCGAATGTTCAACGTCAAAGCCAACTTTATGGCAGTGGGTCGCCTTTCCAAAAACCTTTGCAGATGGTTTATGATAAACTTATAATACTTTTGTGAGTCTTTTCTCCTGTGATTACAAAATGAACACAAAAGCCTTAGAAACTTCCACCGAGTGTGAAGAATCTCATCAATGACACGGTTTCCAGGCAGTCCCTCCAGAATTGCGCAATTTTTTGTGTGTGTAATCTTTAGAATCAAAATGACTCATTTTGTGGTGGTATTTTTTTTTTTACTTTGGTACTTATTATTTACCAAATTACCCAGGTATAAGTCAAGTCATCTTTATTTATATAGCACTTTATAATCATTCTCTTTGTACTTTCTGTCATACAACAATTGGTCACCGCAGCGCCGCTTCAAGTCGAAAAAACCTCAAGCATTGCAACTTTAAATGAGAGATAATTCAGTTAGATGATTAGAATTGAATGCTATATGAGGTCTTTTAAATTCATTTTTTGCAATTAGTTTGTGGTTAATTGTAGTGATCGCGGAATCACGAAAAACTGAAGGGGCTGTTAATGATGAAACTAACAGGATAAGTAGTTAAATTCAGTCGCTTTAAAATTATTTGACATATTAACGTGAATCTGTGAAAATATCCAGTTGCTCTCACAAACTCTGATCTCCACCTTTAGTTTAAGAAAAAGCGTAAGTTCACTGGAGCTTCATTTGTACGCAAAAAAATAACACAAATAAACAAATAAATATGGAAATACAGAAATATTACAAACAAACAAATAAATAAATATTTAAAAAATACAGAAAATAATACATAAAGGAAAAGGTTCCTAAAATATTCAGGATTAAATATAATTTGTTTTATCGAATGATTTATTTCTTCATGTTTTTTTCTATTACTATTTTTCTATTTCTATTTCTTTCGTTCTTTATTTTTCATTTGTGCAGGTTTGGTCCTCCGTATCCGGATGGCAGATTCAGTGGATATCTGTAGCTATGAACTGCACAGGTGGACTCTGTTTCCGTATTCGGATGGAGCATGTGTTAAAACAGGAGGGAATTTGGTCAGGGAGCCAAGCGCAAGAGTTTTATTGCTGTGTGATCTTTTTCTAAACACATTCTGTGCTCAAAACATACAGAAATATCTAACACCTCTGCAGGAAACCACACGTTGACAATGTGTGTTTTTTTTTTCTGTGACTAATTAAGACAAACCTGATCTGTCTGGTTTCAGAAAACTGTGACTGATGGAGTAGATCAAACTATATTCAAAGGATACTGATTAAAATCACACTGTGTAAGCTCTGGTGTGTGATAAAAGGAAAAAAAAGAAAATTGGGGTGAAGACCTCGATGTTGAACAAATGAGATCGTAAAGTATCATTCGAACAAAGCTGTAAGTCTTGGAAAAGAAACACAATCAGAAATATTTCAGTCTCTGCACTTTTTCTAGGTCACTGATCTGTGACACTGACCATATGAACTACATTGCACTAAAGATCACATGATCCTGCTTTGACTGAAGCATGAAATGCCTTTGGGAACATTCTCAGATCATGCTGAATAACCTGGATCAGCATTGCTTCATCTGTACTTATGATGGCAGTTTCAACTTTCATTCAAATTATTACTATAATGCAATTTGTAATGAAAAAAAAAAAATCACATGCAAAACTGAAGCCTTTGTTATAATATTCTCTGACTTTTAGACATAATGGCATATTGAGTGACTTGCATAATGATAATAATACTAAATCCAGCTTTCGGGGGTATCAGAAACAAAGACAGTGCAATGTATAAGCATCAATGATTAAATGAAATCAATATAGCCATTGTAAGATTCTTGGCTGATTATCTTAATAAATGTAATATTCTACAGCGTACATTTTCTGTCATTTTTGCATGAAATAAATGTTTTGTTTTAATAAATGCTTTTTTTAATTTCACGTAATTTCAGGGTTTTTCTTTTAAACTCATTTGCTACGATATAATTACTAGTAATATTTTTGCTGCCTGTTAGATGTATTTCCTGTTGAAACGGGAGGCTGAGCCAAATACATATCTAGTAGGGGCTTGTCTGTACATTTTTAGAGACATTCCATAAGTAAATCACACATTTACCTATATTGACCTAACAAACATGTTTTAAAGTAGAAAAACAAACAAAAAAAACGTCTCAAAAACATCTCTATGTATATAACCCTGTTCCTTGAAGGAACGAGACGCTGCGTCGACGAGACGCTATGGGAACGCCCTCAGCGTGACAGCTCTGAATCGTGTGTGAAATCAGCCAATGATGAG
>JAUYWG010000059.1:11317041-11347986 GCA_034779775.1 Enteromius afrohamiltoni | reverse complement strand
GAGTTTCCGGGTTCTGGGCTGACTTCTGACTCCACGCATGACATAAGCTGCATTCGAAAAATGACATCAGAAGAGAATAGACAAATGAGGACAGAGCAATATTAAACATTGGCAACGAATTAAAATGAAACAAGAAGTAAAATAAAACAAGGACGATTTCCCTATGAATGAATGCAGCTTACATCATACGGATTACAATTTTACTATAATAAATTACATAATGTGGTGATTAATCTAATTAAAATAAACAATTAATCGCATTTTTTGTGTAAAGAATCAAATATACATTACAAAAAGTAGCTTCAAGAAATATTTTGTTTGATTTTGTTACTCTTTTAGGCTAAGAAGGTGAGTACATGATGAAACTGTCATTTCTGAGTGGGTCAACTATACCTTTAATAGTGTATTTGACTCATTTTATTATTATTACTATGGAAATATGAATTTATTTATTTAATGAAATTATATTATCAATAATAAACTAAAAGCGCCAGTGGGTGCTGGTAAATGTCATAATGATTAAGTCATTGAGTTATTTATTTATTCATTTTAATTGTTCAAATAGTTGATTCATTCCGGAGTGAAGTAACTGGTTCTTTATGAATGGTTCATCGAATCCTAGACTTGTTTGACTGAAGCGGATCATCATCATCAGATCGACCGGTGTATGACATCAGAGTACCACAAGAGCTATATCATAGACATTAAATGATCCAAGTATTTGGATAGTAAAATATTGAAGATTAAACGTATTAAAGATGTCATACACATTGAAGTACGCACAAATGTTTCACCCAATTTGTTCAAAATGTGCATTAAGAAATGAAATGCCACTGTGTTGCTCAGAGACGAACAGTGCTAACTTGTCTTTAAATATTTGTTGGAAAAATAGACAGCTTCGTGTCTAATATAACACAATATTAAGCTCTTAACTTACTGGACTTCCTGTATAAGATCAGTTTCACATACGGACTTGTGATATTGCACTTAGCCTATTGCTCTTGTTATATTGCTTAACTATATGATGCAAATGTGAGACAAAATCTCAAACGGGCATTTTTGTCACAAATGCTGACTTTTGGGGACATTCTAACTACGTTCCCAAGGCTTATTTATGCAGTTATTGTTACTTCCATGAAGTTGTTGCTGAATGAAGTGTCAGATTACTCACATAGATCTGGGGCAGGGCAAGTGTGTTAAATGCATGAATAATTTTAATGCAGAATTTCTCACTGTAATTAATTCATATAATTAACGCATTATATTACAAGCCCATATATATACACATATATGTATGCACACATATACATATATATATATATATATATATACACAAACACATACACACACACACATATATACACACACATACAATGTGAAAATCATTTCTTTCCCCATAAATAGTAAATGAATATCATAATATCAACATTGTGATAAGCGGGAAATATTGTGAAAATATGTTTTGACATACTGTCTAGCCGTACTCTAGTGTTTTCTCTTCTTCTGTTTTTCTGCTTTTACAAACCTCAACAGAGAGCTAAGACAAATGGTAGCAGGGATGCCAAAAGCTGAGCTAAGCTAAAAAAATTATATTACAAAAATGTAATCAATGAAATAATAAAGAGGAGAGAAACCTTTGTAGTATGCCTATTATTAGCCTCTTTATTGCTTAATTTCCTGAATGTCTTTTCTTACAATCTGAATTATTTTCAGATCGTTTTCAGAAAAAATAAGAAGTTCAATGAAAGCCTGAAAAAGATGAGGAAGCAATATAAAATAGTTCAACAAAAACATATAAACATTTTGGAGAATGAACAGCCAGACCTACAGTATCAAAAATATGTTTGCACATTTAGATTCAAAATGTCCCATCTTATAAAAGTCAATGACAGATGAAAGTGCGATGACCTTCAATACTTAGTGCGAGTCTGCATGTTTGTAAATGATCTGCTGTCTGGTTTGTGGTCTTGTGTGGTACATTCACAGCAGCCTTGTTCCCACTGAATTAATTATGATTTCTGATATAAAGGGTGATTGAGTCTAGCTGAGGAAAACTTGATTAACTGAGCCCCCTGCAATTGTTTCTGAGAACCAGTGAAGAGGTGGAACAAGCCTTCGATAACCAACAATGACAAAGGGCAAACAGTGTTTTGTTTTTACACCAAGCGCTGGTAGATGTGAGAGATGGAAAAGAAAATGCATGACTAAAAGCTGTCAGAAGAATTTACCAATCCTATTTACATATGAGATACACAAACTCGGGGGATCTTGGACATGGCAAAAAAGCTGGAGAGTATTTATGTCATTTATTTAAGCGATACATGAATGAAGCATTATTTTCATTTCACAATTTCAGATGTTTTTATGTTTTCTCTGTCTAAGCAATAGCAGATAGAAAAAATCTATTGCAAACGTAGACAAATCAACTCAGGGAAAAGCAATTTTCTGTGGAATAGCAAACCTACAGTAGTTTTCATGTGAATTGCGGTTCACTGCCTTACCATCTCAATGCAGTAGCTCTACGTGGTCTGAAATACGAGTAGAAAAATCAATTGTACATCAAAAACAAGATAAATAAACTGCAGAGGCTCCATTATGAAAAAGAACAGCCGCACGTACGGTCGATGTGCATCATGGTGTGAAACAGATTGAGGTGGTAGTGTGTGGCATTCATGGGAGTTTCACACCAGCTAGAGTGATGACCACATGAAAGCTCAGAAAAGACAGGAAGTCATCAGGTAAACACTACGTTCACATGACCCTGAGCTTCACCACGGCAACTGATGCATTGGTAAAGACCTGCATTAAAATCAATACTTGATAGTTTTGCAGCTGTTTTCAGCCAGTTCATCTATTCAGTTGTGATTTTTTTATTTATTTTTTTTTATTTTCTTGTACCCTCCAAATATATATTACAGATTACAGGATTGCTTGATAGCTGCTTGATGGATTTTTTAACAAAGAAAAATAATATATTTTCAGATGTGCTTTTTATATGCAATTTAGTTTCTATTTTTGATGCAAATCGAGAAAAACTAATTTTGCAGAGATAACATCTCTCATTTAGCAGAGAGAATACAAAGTGAAGTGGAGTGTAACTAAGGGCTGAATTCTGCTCTTTGGATTCAGAGGTCAAACCACTGCAGCAGTGCAAAACTCATCAAATTCACCTTTAACGGGATATAACAGAACCTGGACAATAATTGCGTGTGACAGTGGACACAAAATAAGCATGGGCCTGAAAGACAAATGGACGAAGAGCAAGAAAAATAACATTCTGTGTGATGGAGACCTATTTAGTTAGTTGCTGGTTAACAGATGATTTTTAACCTTTATATATGTGTACTATGTGCAAGGACAAGTGAGCTCTAAATTAAGATCAAACAAAAATAAATCAAAACATGTACAGTACATTGAATGAGAGCTTTTACTTTAAATGGTAGTACATTAAAAGGCAATAAAGGTTTAACAGCCTGCAATGAGGCCCAATGTCCTACCAACAGCTTTTTCGTTTTACCTTTCTTCATCATATTGAGTTTCCCTTTCCAAAATAGACAGAAATTTGCCAACGTGTTAAAGTCATTGAGTAACGAAAATTAAGAACATAAACGCAATTATCAAAACATTACTAAACATGCAGTTTTATCTAGAAAAATTCAAAATCAAAATTCAATATGTTAAATTATGTATGTGTATTTTGCTAAAGATCTATTATTATTATTATTATTATTAGAGATGCACCTATTTTCTTTATAAGAACTATAATTGACAGGATATATAAATATAAACACACACTTTGCAAAAATGATCTACATACTAATATACACTACCGTTCAAACGTTTTAGAACAGTAAGATATTTAATGGTTTTTCTTCTGCTCATCAAGGCTGCATTTATTAGATTAAAAATCCAGAAAAAAAAATTAATATTGTGAAATATTATTTCAATTTAAAAAACCTGTTTTCTGTGTGAATCTATTTTAAAATGTAATTTATTCCTGTGATACAAAGCATCATTACTCCAGTCTTCAGTGTCACATGACATTAATGCAATCTTTCAAATCAAAATCTAAAATAGTTTTAATTCATTTATAATAATTAACTATAAAGTTGTTACTATTCAAAGGAAATCATCATCAACAAACCCCATCTATCTTTCCACTGCAGGAAACACATGCTGCATCTGAAGTGATGAAGATAAGAGGTTCCATAAATGCATTTGCACAGTAAAATTGCAAATGCATAGCTCATTTTATGAAAAAAAAAATTATGATTTGAATATTATTTTATTATTATTTAATATTATTTTATTTTATTGAATATTTTTTTAAACATACAAATACAAAATGTTGGGGAAAATGTTATGATATTTTAAAATATGAAACCAAACCACCAGTAGGTGGCAGCAAATTATGATCCCCTTCAGTCAAGTCACTCCGACGTTATATAAGGGAGCTCGTTTGAGAGACCAATCACCTTTGAGCTTCAAGCAAAAGGCCAATGAACATTGGCGTGCACAGATTGCATCCAGGTGCAGTTCATCACCATGTTAGTATAAGACGGCAAGGCGCAATTTGCTTCGGAGCCTCGCCATTCTGAGCTGGAATCGAAGGAGTTCCTGTTAGTTCATGCGCTCTTCCCCCTGACAGCAAACAACTGGGTGGCTGTCAGTGGGATCTGCAGGCTGATGGCCTTTTTAAAGGCCGTGAGCATACCAGCTTTTTGCATTTCCATCCTACTGAGTGCACGGCAGTGCCACGAGAGGTCCTCCCTGGACAATCCAGGAAAAAGAGCAATTTCTCACAGTTGGTTAGGTGTTCCCAGGAATGTCTATCCGGCCGTGTGCCTCCGGATGCGGTTGTTTTCTCATCTCTCGGGACAGACACGATCGCTTCCTCGCGTGTCTGGGCAGAGATCACGCTGCGCAGCGTTCGTGGATGATTTATGCGTTCATTGAGGCTACAGTGAGGTCCTCCCCTCACCATCTTCCTGTCGCAGATCGTTGAGCCATAATAGTTTTTCGGCTGCCGCAGTGAGGGGGTTATCAAAATGTTCCACCGGGCATAAAAACCTTACGGACTTTTGGGGCCCCCATCTGATTCTTCGAGGCTGGATGACTGGTTTCTGGGGTCAGGGACCGCGGAACTGCCGCGTTTCCCCCTGGTGCCTTTCTTCCCGGAGGTGCACGAGGGGCTGATCAGGTCGTGGCGGGCCCCCTACCCTTGCCACGCCCTGGCTCCTCCCCCTTGTTCGTCGATTGGTGCTCCTCTCGTGAAAAGAAAAGGAAAAAAAGAAAAAAAGTGAAAACCCACAGAAATGCCCTATAGCAGTAGTGCTTTCTTTTTTGCAAGTGAAGTTGGAGCGCAGGCTGTCCCATTTGGCTCTCAAAGTGTATGTCGCTGCTATCGCAGCATATCACGATGCAGTGGAGGGTATCCCTCTGGAAAGCACCGACTGGTCATGGGACTCCTTAGAGGTGCTAGATGGGTTAACCCCCCACGACCGCACCTCTTACCCTCTTGGGACCTCGCCTTACGTGGCCTGTGACAGGTCCCATTCGAGCCACTCACGTCAATTGCTTGAAATATCTCACGTTGAAAACAGCGCTCCTGAAAGTTGGCCTCCATCAAGATGGAGCCTTCTCTATCGAAGTGTGCCTAGAGTTCGGTCCGGCTGATTCTCATGTCATTGAATTATTTATTCAGTAAAGAATCACCTCTGTGTTGCTGGGAGACACACAACAGTGCTGCTGTGGTTTTGACTGGAACTATTTTTGTCAGCATAACTGGGCAAAAATGGTCATTATTGTGTCTAAAATGGAAGTCATTTAATTTTATCTTCTTGTTTATTTAACTAATATTGCAAACTATAATATTAATGCAAATTGCATCACCTTGATACTAGGGGAAACATTTTGGTTGCGTAAATGTTGTTTACTTAAATCATATTATAACTATATGCATATATAACATTTTGTGTTGCAACACACACACACTCAGGATGTGCAGGCCTCATCTGGCAGGACATTATCAGTAATCTTTTACACTGAATGCAATTAAATTACAAACAGAACGGTCCCAGGCTAGCGTCTAGTGGTTCCCACACAGTTTAATTTGGTCCTACACGTATTACAGATTGTGATACACTTTGTGTCTTCTTCATTCAGAGTGAAGAACTTAACTTCGACTAATTCAATTAAATTCAAATTTTTATGCAAGCATATGTGTAGCAATATTCAAAATGGCAATGTGTTTCTTATTTAAATTTACATTTTCCATTAATCCACATTCAATTCAGTTATTCACCGCGGAGTGAATGCTTTAGAAAACAGAGTCGGGCCAAGTGCCAAAACAAACTTGTAGCCAATCAGCAGTAAGGGGCGTGTCTACTTATGATGTGGAGGAGAGTGCGTTCGGTTAACAGCCGAGGTGAATGACAGAAAGGCATGTTTGTTTTGGTTATTTCAAATATCAACATTGCCTTACAGAAATCGCTAACCCTGCTTTTAATAATTCGACCTTTGAATCACTGATTCACATGATATGCTATGCCTCAAATATTAGGGTTTTTGATTATATAAGGCAGCATATTGTAATTATGTAAAAGGTTTAGAAAGGAATTCAAAAATTAACTTAAGAGTTCTTAAGAGTTTTTTGTAATGTAATTTAGTCCATAAAATATTATTCTTCCTTTCTCTGCAAGAACATGTTTTCTCATGCACTACCATATCCTGCTACACATTTGTTATACATACATTCATCTGTCTAAGCAGTAATCTTTAGATTTGGTTTAGATCTGGTCAAAACCACAGCTTGTGTGTATATAGCAATCACAATGTGTGAACAGCTGAAAAAACACATAATAAATTTGCAGTTTAAAGTGCTCAAAAGCCGACGATCCAGGTACTGCCTACTGAAGACTGTAATAACTCAGCACCTACAGCAAATCCAACCCAAGCTCCTGGAAAACTCATAACAAATAGAGAGAAGGGAGGAATTCACCAAGCTTGAGGGTGAAGTTGCAACTGCAGTCCAGCTGGCTCCAGGCCCACTTACAGTACAGCTTGACTCCTCCTCCAGCGATACTGAGGGGAGGGCAGATGCTTCTACTGGAGCCAGGAAATCAGGCCAAGGACTCCCACTTGAAGAGAAGAGCAAGATCTTAAAGAAATAGTGCACCTACAAACTAAGAATTCCTAATTTGCACTCATCTTCGATCCAAACCCATGTGACTATGTCTCGTTTTCATGAAAAATGTGTTGACTTTCAGAAGATATCCTTAGACTGTGTTCATTCAGGGTCCGTTAACTAATGTTAACAAGCACTGTCGGTTTAAATTAATGCATTAGTAACTGTTCAAATTAACACTATGATTAATAAATCCTGAAAAATTATTGTTCATTCTTAGTTCATGTTAACTGATGTATATATATATATATATATATATATATGTTTTTTTAATGTATTTTTGATAATAAATATTGATAATGCTGAAATGATGGTGAGTAAATAAGACTGTGTAAAATATAATATAATATATATATATATATATATATAAAAATATACTATATATAAAGTTAAAATAACTTTTTATTGTTTTATAGGAAGAGTTGGAACACAGTGTTTGCTTGTTTGTTAGGATCTTCACAGCCACAGTCCTGTTCACTTCATTTTCATTTTCGGGTGAAGGATTTCGTCACAGTCTGCACATTCGCACAAGGTTTACGTGCAAGCTGTAGGCATGCCACTTCTGTTGTTCCTGCTTTTGCTGAATAAGTACTGCATTGCATAAACTGAGTGAGACAGGCAGTGAAAAACGGATGCGTGTTTGTTGGTGGCACCGCTGTGACCCACATTCCACTATTCTGAAAACTGTACTATTTCCTTTTGTCATTTTGTACTGTACAACAGGCTTCTTAGAAAAGTGCTTTGCATCAAACAATCCATTCCTAGCAATCTTCCTCTCCACATCTGCTGTGTTTTAACCCCTATTACCACAGAGTCATGTACAAATTTGCAGCACTATTGAGTTTCAAACAGGACATGCATCGTTATGCCAAATACTGAAACTAACAAGTCTTCCTTCTAAACTTTAAAAGGAGGAAACCAAAAAATACATTTAAAAATATATTTATTTTATCCAGATGGCAGGTGATGTACTCATTCTAAGAACCAAAGCCAGATTACAAATGATCACGGCAGACAGCCAGTAGCACACACAAAACATTTTAAAATAATATCAAGCAGTCAACTCATTTTAAATTAAAAGAATCTGTTAAAGCATGTATCACTTTTTGAAAAAAATGTAAGTATATTAAAGGGGTCATCTGGTGCCACATGCGCTTTTGCAAGCTGTTTGGACTGAAATGTGTGCTGGGAGTATGCGTACACAACCACAATGATAAAGATCCACCAGTAGTTTCCTTTTAGTTTAATAAAAATAAGTTCTGAAATCAAGCCATTCTCAAATGCGTGTGGATGTGGCATCACACTGACAGAGGCCACTCCCACAATAGTTGATTGACAGCAGCGTGTCACACAGACAGAACTGCTGCTAACCTCAGACCCGCCCTGAGTGATCCGTCATCAGACTGAGATGCAGAGACAAGCAGGACTCCTAAGAGATTGAGGTGTTTTGTTGTTGAATGTATGAATGAACAGAGCAGTAGTCATTCACCCCCGACATCTGAGTGACTGAAGACGCAGAGGATTAACGTTGCGTTTGGATCTGAACGGGAAATGCCCCCTTGATCAACCGAAATGAGTTTATGTTCGCATGAATCATTCATGATCCAGCCTCACCTACAGAAGCAGTGAGTATAATGTCTTTTAATGAATCTTTGCTAATCACCTTTCCTAATAATGCGCTAATTAGCAAGTTTCACTATGAATACAGCTAAAAAAAGATCCTCCGAGAGCGCCTCGGTAAAGAGGGGTGGGGTCAGCGGAGCTCGTGAAGATTTAAAGGGGAAGTACACAGGACTGAGTGATTTCTAAAGAGCTGTTTTTGACAGGGGAAAATGAGCCTTTTTATTGAGAAAATTTAAAACAAACTTTATTACAAACTTTCCATTATGACCCTAAAGAATCATATTAGCTTGTGGAAAATTGGCTTTGTATGACTCCTTTAATAAACATACCAAAGATTTGGTGACTTTTAACTGCTCGTGCATGAAAAGGAGAGGAAAAGAGAGAGAGAGATTCCTACCGTGACAAGTCTTTCACCTCGGCGCAATGAGATCTGTTGAGGGTTACATTTTAGAGTCCATTTTTAAAACATTTCCAATGAAAAGGGGGAAACCTCATTTGCGTGTATGTGCAGTGCCGAGGGCAATTTGATAATAACAGCTCAGTAATAATAATAATAATAATACTAGTGCTATATATTAATAGAGGAATGAGCAAAATATCATTGTGACTATCAACAAAGACATCTGGTATCGTCAATATCTCTAACTATTGTCTATCGTCACAACCCTAGTGCTTATGTAGCCCCACCAATAAAAATTGCATGGTTGTCTTACATTTCTGCTGATGTTGAACTAACTGTATGCGTGCGTGAAGGTGTGAAGCCAGAACTTCAGAAGAATCATTCACTTTTATGCAAGTATTTGCCTGATTCAGTCATTCCAAACTGTGGCGGCGTTCGGAGGAATGAGTCCTATTTTCAATCAGAAATCCTCTTCAGTTTGTGGACACATCTGCTTTCCACACAAGCAAGCCTCTAATGTCATTCGATGACATACACTGGATTCCAGGAGCAGATTATACCATTATAATCCTTTGAGCTGTGATAATGAAATGAGACACACAAAACGACTGAAACTCATTTTACTATATTTGTCAATAAAAATACCAACTCCAAACGATAAATTCTACAAATATAAGCCACAAATACATCAAAAGACACTATTCCTTATTAATGAAACTTCTGGAACAAATATCAGAAGCCTGAATGCACATAAAGGCCCTATGATGGAGGGGCCTAGAGTAAGACCACACCCTCTAGAATTGAAATAAAAACATTCAGTGAAGGGTTTGCCGAGTCACACGCCTACATTTAACTCACAACCTGACACTCATTAAACTGCAGAAAGAGGATCTACGTGTGATCATTACACGTACTGTAGAGGTTATACCCTGAAGAACTGAATTGTCTGATTAGAAATTAAATGATACCTGTTATTGTTCTACTGTATGTTTATTAAGTATTTAATTCACTCAAAATCACTTTTTAACATCACTTACTGAAAAGCTATAAAAAGACTAGATTTCCTATGAAGAGTTGCAACTATGAGACTTTCAATGACCGTTTTCCTTCAGGGAAAAATCTTTTCCATCTAATGATGCCAACCACATAGTATATATTCTTATGTACATTACTATAATATTCTCCAAAAAGAATAATGAAAAGTACTAGATTAAAGTCCTAATATTTAGAGGGTATATGTTATACATATATTGCACATGCAAATGGTCCAAATAGGGAGCACTGAGATAATAAGTTGACATTAAAAATACACACACACATATATATACATGCTCAGTGCTCACTTTATTTAACGTCTGAGCACAATATAAACTTGAAGGAACATTGGATAAAAAACAAGGCATGGGAAGAGAAATAAAACAGCACTGCATAATTTAATAAAAATGAATGCCTCAGTGTGATCAGAAATAGTTTAACTTTATTCTCATATTTTTTGATTGTTTTGTTTTGTAACAAGACACTAAAATGCCCTCAAAACAGGAAGTTTTAATAAGCACTGCTCTGAAGTGACTATTTTCCCCAGCTAACCAAAGAGTGTGTTTTTTGGGGCTATACCGTATTTGATTAATAATAATAGTCTTAGTTTGCTGTATTGGTAAATGCAAACATTATTATTTATTGATTTTTAATGCAATATGCCTGTTTGGGTCCAACAGGATTCCTAGGGTCAACTTTCCTTTTCAACTAATTATTATAAAATATGGAAATATTATTTACATTGATCCATTCCTAAATATTAATATTTCTAATTACAAGTCCAACAGCTATAAACTACTGTTTGACTGCTGTGCAGAGGACTTAGACTGTCCTTGACCTTTCCAGAGAAATGGGCTGAATTAACATCCATATTAAAAGCTGTTAGAGACCGCTGTGTTCCTGCACTGCTGAAGTCAACTAAAGCAGCAAACATACCGGTGTGTTGCCCACAGGAAAGAGAGCAGAACGGACTGGTATGGAAAAGATATTTCTGTCTGCTGCAGTATGAGAAAGCTGTTGAAATTAAGAGCCACTGCTGGAAATTCCACTGACTCTTAGAACATAAAACAAGTTGAAACAAACCTCAGATATGAGACGTTGGCATTAAAGATGATCAAAGGTGTGATTTAGGAAACAGCCAAAGATAACAAATCTAAATCTAAGTCAAACATTATTTCACTGGCACGTATTTTTCTAAATTTTCTAACTGCACTGCACATACAGCTCTGCTGTATTCATTTCTAATGCGGAGACGTTTCAAACATATCCCATAATAACAAGTAACTATTATGACCGTTTTTGAAATACAATTATTAGTCACTTTTGTTAGCTTTGAAGCCATTTGCTAGGACTTTTATCATAGAATTAAGTGGGAAAAAGCAACTTGTTGGTCCAAAATATAAATCAAATCAAACTCTACATTAAATGTTCACAGTAATAGTAAGAGAGTCGGTTAAGAAAAGTGCAAAAATGTTTTAAACAAATCAACAGAAACATCAAATACCTGCATGAGAAAAAAAAATCAATAAACAGTGATACTATTATGTAAACATGAATACTGTGAGCAAATCTGCCTGCAATGCTCCAGAAATCGAAGACATGTCGTAATGCACTTCTAAGGGCCTGTTCAAACACAGTACATTTTTATACATTGGAAATGCTTTAAAAATATGAAAAGCAAGGTAGTTTACGCCTAAAAGGGATAGCTCACCCAAAAATGATCCTGTCTTTTACTCACCTTTGAAGCATCTTAGGTGGATCTGACTTTCTTCTTTCAGACGAATCAAATCTGACCCAATCCAATTAATATTTTATCATTGAGGATTTATTTAAAAAGTCTAAAAATCTTTTCTCGTCTCGTTCTCATGAACCCAGTGTCTCGTCTCGTGGGATAAGTGTCTCTCTTCCCACCCCTAAAAAGTCCTGATTACTTATCTCGCGCTCAGGTAAACTAAAATCCTTTGTAAATCCTATTTATTATAACTCTTATAAACATTGCTGTGGTCATATGAATAGGAACTGTGTGAAACTGTGGGGAAAAGTGGATAAGCAATAGGGGTCTCATACATACATAAATTAAAAACTACAAATATAAATTGCGAAGAACTATTATTTTTAACTTGAGCCACAAATTACTACAGCCCAACTCTAATCTGACCCGCTACATGTCAATGAGAATTTATGGAATGTTTGATTTATCATCACTTTTCTGCAGGAGGCCACATTCCTGACCTCCAGGGGGAAAAAGAGCCAGTGTGACTGGTAAATCTTTTCAAGCTGGACAAAAGGATATGAAACATTTCATAAACACAGTAATTACATTAAAACATGGACTTAAATCTAAATTAACTTAAAAAGTCCCCATTTTTATATTTTTACATGTTGTCCCAAAACATTTTAGCAGGATGTAACATATACTTAGTATATACTTGTCCAGTGTGCCAATCATTTTCTTAAATCCCTCTATGCTAAAAACAAAATACAACATAATTTACATGAGTTTTTGCCCAAACCGCAAATGTCTATTAAATGAATAAAACTAGAAGCATTTGTTAGCTTTAAGTGAACTTTTTTCAATTCAATAATTCAATCCAAATACACTTTATTGTTGGAATTCTTTTCAAAATTTGTCTTGGATCTCAAAGCATAACCTATTCAATCTAGCATCTGCATGCAAGCCTTCTGTTGCATGCAAAATGTAGTATTTCTTATCCAAAATGTGAGAAGGGTCAGACATAATTTTTCCTGACAAGCTCTGCTATTTTTTCATACACACATATTGAAAACATTGCTAAAGTGTATTGTGTCAACTATAATATATAGACTAGATTTACTAGATACTAGATTTGTCTCATAACAAAGTATGCTGGACATGACATAAAGCACACAGTGTTCGGAGAAGAACGCTGGAAAATACGTCAGAAAGATGCTAGTCTTTAGCCTGCTGCAGTACAAGCTGCGCGCGACAAACGCTGCCAGTATGAAAGCACATTCTGCGTGCGCCGCTTCAGCGCTGCTTATGCGTGTCGTGTAAAAGCGGCGTGTTTAACGCGACGTTTAATTCGCGCTGCAGGATGTCTAATTGTGTCTTTGTATTGACTTAACATATAAATCCCTCGCGCTTAACGCTTCATTCGCGTCTGGTTGTAACGGCCAACCTAATGTTAAATAATGGTTATGACAAATATATCAATGTGCTTTTAAGAGATCCGTATGTTACAGTGATGTGAGCGCGTGCGCAGCAGAGACGGTCCCTCTCCGGTTGATTTAATCCCCTCATCATCGCGTCTATCCTCTTTTCGGTTTGTTACGTTACCAGAGTGTTTTCCCCTGTTTTGTACTCGCTCTCTGACATGTGTGTAAGAAGAGTATGCTGTGCAAACAAACTATAAACAGTCGTTGCCTCCAGTTTTTACTTCTGCCTTCTTTCTCATTCGGGTAGACTCTCTCTCTCCCTCTGGTGGCCGTCACACGATGGGAACGCAAGAATTAATGTCTTGTTACATCCACGAATGCATTTGTTTATTTAATAAAATTGCAACATTTGCTGTAATGTAATCGCGTAGGCTGACATCGCGATTGCGATACGATTAATCGTGCAGCTGTATTGTGTACTACAGGGAAATTTTTCAAACTTAAATTCAAATGCCTTTAAAAATGAAAAACAAGCACACCTAAGGGTAAAATGACTTCAAAATAAACTTTGAATGGAGTCTGACTGTTTAAACTGAACTAAATGTAGTGAATGAATGTTTGAGAAATATTCATATTAAATATTAGAGTGCTGCAACGTAAACACTAAAAATAACTAAGATCAAATTGAGGCAAATTTCAGGCAACTAACACTGATAAGTTTCCCCTAACACAGCACTAAACGGTCCAAGTTGGTTTAGCGGGAGAAACATGCTGACCTAAATATCTCTAACTTGGCTTTCTAAGTAGAATGCCAGATTAACATTCAGCCACTGGAAAAAGGTTTAAAGGTTTCTCTTGCGCAAATGAGACTGGCACAGCGTTGGATAGGAAAACAATAACAAAACATTACCAAATAACAAGTGTGTCACGATTTAACGCCTTACTGACACGTACAAACCAGAAACGTGAACTGAGGTCATTAAAAGTCCGTATCTTTCAGGATCCCCCAGAGTGTACGAATTCAGATTTCAGTCTAGAAGGCTGGCTGTAAAACACTATCAATTCATTTCAACAGAAAATCCAACCCCAAGTAGCAAAGCGATACTGGTCAAGAGTCAAGATCGTGGACACGCTACATATTATTTCCAGTGCTCAGGGAATTTTGAGCCATAATGACTCATAGATTCTAGTCATCTCCACACTCACTGAAAAAACAACAGTGGTCGATGTTGTTATTGATGCTTGGAGTCAACTGAAACCGGGCATAGAGAGAAACATGTGCATGCCGTTCTGGGCCAAAGGGAGCTCTATCAGGCCCATGTGTTTGCTTTAGACGGGCAGCAATGCAGATCAGCACACACGGGCTCCTGGGAGAAGAAGCGGACCAGCACACGCTCTGTTAAAACTAATTACAGCTACATCAACAGCTTCATCTCATACCATGTAGTTATCTTGGTCATTTTCTGACAGACACTTGACTGGCACTCAAGAGCACTCTCACAAAAATTCCTTTTTAAAACAACTATTTTAGAGCTGAGAGTTCTGCAAATAGTATATTCACCATAAAAACGGTTTCAAATTGTGTTTCTATTCCAGCCTTCAAAGAGTTGCACAATTGCATTTTGCTCATTTCCCATAATGGCCGCAATTTAATTTCGCCAACTGATGAAATAGTTCACTATCAGTGTGAATTCAAAACGTACGTTTCCTTCAGAAACTATCGAATTCGCTTCCTTTATTTTTTTCAGGCCTGAAAATCATGCCCAAAGTGCACTACCTCAGCCGCCCTTCTTTTTAAAGCAAATTATCTCCATCATTCGTAATCATCATAATAAAGCTGCTCATTCATTAAAATCAATCCTACCTGCTGTACGGATAGGTGGACGGAAGTACTGTCTCATTGGTTCTCTGCATCCCAGACGGATCTCCATATCCTTTTCCTCGAACCCAGCCATCACTTAAGGTGGACAGAGGAGAAAACAGGCCAAAAGGAGATTTCTGATCTGGTGAATACACAGCTGAGGCAGCGTTGGCTCCATAATGGTATCCCTGTCCGCCCATATCTCCCAAAGTGGTGGGCCCACTGAGAGGCCCACCCATCCCTGACATCGGACAGTTGCTCCGCCTCTCGTTTTCCTGTTTGATGACACCCGGTGTATACAGCTGGATAAAGTCTGGGTCTTTCTCTGTCTTTATGACCGGCATGTTGACACTGGCTTCCACCATCTGCTGCCGTTTCCCCGTGCCGTTCACATTTGCACAAGCTGCACTGTTGCCAATGACAACAGGGCTGGTATCCTTCAGCAAGTTGCTCTCTCCCAGAAGGGCATCATCCACTGCCAGCGAGGAGAGGAAGGCAGCCTCGTCGGCAACTGAAAACTCATTCAGGTCAGACAGGGAGTCAGGTAAGTCCAGATCCTTAAGGATGTCAATGGTGTTGTCTCCAATCACTCTCTCGTTCCCATCGAGTTCCTTACATTGATGGCCGTAGGGTGAAAAGTCCAGCCTATCTTTCTCCATGGGGGAAAACTCCTCCATTTTTATTGTGAAGGTTTCAGAGGCCTGGATGCCAGAACTACGGTTTAAGGCCGCAATGCTCTCGTCCAAGAGCAAAAAGTCCTCCCCAACATTGAGGGGCTCTTTTACCTTTTGCTGGTGCTGCATTCTGAAAGGTTTAAATACCTTAACATCTGGCTCTTCTATGTCACATCCCATCAAGGATGGATCTGCCGTACAGAGAGTTCTTTGAGCGTCACCAGCGCTCAGTCCATTCGAGAAATCTTTTGATGCATTTAAAGCGGAAACACTGACGCCGGTGTCAGGCAAGAGGCCTCTCTCGATACAATCCCCAAAAGTTAAATTCTCAGCATTGCTATTGCTGCGTTTTAGTCCACGATCCATTTCTCAATCCTGCTGCACAGACAGAAACATATTTAGCATAAGATTTATTTCATATATTAACAAGGAAATTACATTATTTGTAAATGGAATCAAATCTATTTCCATTACACTTATGTTTAAATAAGACAGCTGTAAGCAAAGACTAAATTTAAAGTAGAACGCAACTTGCACCAAGGCCTCCAACATTATTTGCTGGTGAAAATATTACAGATTCAGACTTGTAATGTTGTATGTCAGGACAGAACTCCCACCAGAAAAATGAAACAGTATGACATGAAACTATTTTTTTTCTTTCCAGATGCCCACACAAAGGCTCTCTTGGGGTTTAGAAGATACCGAACACTTTTCAGCTAAACAAGCATGCAACACGTATTTGACCCTTGCATGAGCATTTCATTTGTTCTCTCTCTCATCAACTTCTTTCCATCGATAGCCTGCATTACGAACTAATAGTTTTATAAAAACTACTGCAGCGCATTCAAGCTCATCCCACAAAATGGAGCTTGATGAGACGAATGTTTGCTCAGATAATGAAGGTTTAAGGCGCGTAGAGACATTAAATCTCATACAAATTCATGCATTAGTCGATGCACCCCTGTGGCGCCACCTGTCGGTTAAGCTCAGCTACTGCGTTCAAAATGAACTTCAGCCTGACAAACCGCTTAATGTGCGTTAAAGCTTGTTAAACCTACACAAAATGTCAAACAGACCGTGAATATCAGCTAAATGACTTGACGAGAACCGATAACAAGTCCGAGGACTTGGTATAAACCTCAAATACCATGGAGTGTCCAAATGACGCAAAATAAGGCAGCAGGAGAGGCTTTGAAACATAATTTAAAGCTACAGCAGCGGCTATATGGTTTAACGTTGAAAACGTCAAAGTAACGTTATATATTCGTTAAAACAAGAAAAACGTGCGCAGATTGTATGCAGTTGTAAAAATGCACTCTGCGGAGAAGGCAAATGACCCCAAGTACATAAGACAGACTCACCTTTACCGGGTTAGCGAAGAAAAATGCATTTCTATACAAGTCCAAAGCTGTTTAAGGGTTTAGATGGTGTCCGCAATAGTTTTCCGTTGAACTTCCCGCATGGTCAATAGATACGTTACAAGAGGCGCTGCAGCTTCGACAGTGTTTCAACAGCAGCGAGTCGCAAAAACAACTCGCGAAAAAAAAATATTAATGCGCCGTAACGACGACGCATAGAAGTCGTGTCACGAAATAAACTTCGCCGCGCTCTCAATGCGCGTTGTTTATTCGTCTTTTGCGCTCGAGCGGGGAATCGCCAGCATTACATAAGCTGCTTGTCAAACTCCCGACTGCCCGTGATCTACCCGTCAAAAAGCTCCTGCTAGCTTCAACACGGTAAACGCCCCTCCGACAAAAACTCACTACAAGTTACCCTTCAGCCGTGCGAATGAAACACACACGATAAAAGCGGGATAAAATCCGCGCGAGATCCACAAGCGAGCTGACGGTGACGCTAATGTCAAAAGTGTCACCGAGCATGTCAATACCGCCGCTTCTGTCGGAAGCAGAAGCGATCACTCCGTGTCGATACTCGCTTGTGTCATTCCCTCCGTGTCATTTCAAACCGACAACACTGTATACAGACTGTCAACCGCGGCTATAGCCCGTTTTTGTACTTTAGAATACGACGAGACGGCTCGTTTGCGACGAGCGCGCTAGCTAACGCACATAGCTAACGCGACCTGCAACTTTCGTGCATCATAACGCAACTTTTGTATGCGAACTGAAGAAGCACTGTATACAAATATCTCTCTAGGCAGATGCATGCGGGAAACACACGACGGAGAGCTGAAGACTGCCAGAAAAAGGCATGTGTAATGGCGCAGTTCAGTCAGTAAATAAAGGGGCAAAGGGCACATTGACAGGATAAAACCGAAATAAAAGCCAGTGGAGGAGGAATATGGTTATTCCCGTCTCTGTCTGACAATAAAACGAGTAACCACTGTCCAGTATTGCACCACGTCCGCTAATTAGTCCCCATCTGCTTAATAAAGATAAATTAGAAACGTGAGACTTTAGACTTGAGTAAAGAGAGCGACATGCGCGCAAGGGATCAGTTAAATGTCAATATTCGTATTTACCCTAGCGTTTAAAACGGTTCACATGCACTTTACTATTGTAATAAACTATTAAATTTGGGACTGCGAGTCGTGTATTAAAACAATTTTGGTTTAAGTTCCTGGTAGATTTCGGTTATAGCGAATAAAAGTGGTTTAGCATTGCACAGCTCGTGACAGTCTAATAGAGAATATCATAATAGAAAATAAATAAAACAGCGGCCTTGTGATTTTCTAATTTACCCAATAAACATTTAACTTTGTATTAAATATTAGCCATGTTACCAAGTGACGGATTAATTTGTCACACTGTCATATAAATTAGCTACTGTTGTCAACAACAAAATTAAAATAAAAAGCATTTTCTAAATTTTATTGTCAATATAGGCTACTCTATCAGTAATTTTGTATTTTATTTAAGTGGAATTTGATTCAAGGTGAGATAATAGCTTAATATGGGCTTAATATATAATTGCTTGAAATAAATCAACAGCAATTATGTCCTGAATGGGGAAAAACTACAGAAAAAGTGCCTGCAGCTACAGGTGTTTGCTCACCTACAGCAATGTTCTGTATGTGGGCTGTAACCACATTTTCCATATGCAGGTCATCGATTATACATTTGTAGTAATCCACAACAGAGTGTTTTGCAGATTAAAGTGTTCTTACCTTGACCCTTAATTTCCGGTGTGACGATTGAACCTTTGCATACTTAATTACTTTCAATTCACCAACCATACAGGAAATGGAGGGTCAAATTGAGAGCATTGCATTGCAGTATAACAGTATTCTGTGCTGTGTATGCTTATACGAATATTTGAGTATATGCATATTGTGCATGAAATCCGTAATATATTCATATTGACTGTGCAGTATCTGATGAGACAAAGGTACAGCTTACCATAGAATGTTATGTTTTATTTATTTATTTGCACTGTAGGCAGTCATCTATGTCTCCTTCCTGACATCTGCCAGCTCTGGCGATATAAAAGGTGTAATGCTGGTGTAAAGATGGCTGATGAGACATGAGTTAGAAAATGGAAAGGTGTTCTAAGCTGTTAGGGAGTGAGAAACAAGGCAGATTCACTCCCCCATCCAAACAAGTTCATTATGGGGTGGCGGGTGTGGCGTGGGCATGTGGATGTTTAATTATGCCAGTGGAGAGAAAAAGCATACAAACCATCTCCAGGGGCCAACTAGAAGAAATCACACTGTTCTTTGACTCTGTAAAGTAGCAACAGGGAACACAGAGCATCCAGGTTGTTGTGTGAGATTCGGTGGTCCTTATTGATCCACCAGCACCCCTTGCCTCTGTCTCTAACCGCAGTCATGATTAAAAAACACATGCCACTAATACAATTCTGCAGATTTTGTTGGATTTGGGTAGGCTGCTATTCAATGACTGTAAAAACCGTCAATAGAGGATTGATAGAGTGTTGTAAAAAGAAATATATTTTCCAGATGTCTAAGGAATAGTTCACCCAAAACGGATAATTCTGTCATTATTTACACACCTTCATGCAGTTCCAGACTCATAAAGCCTTATTACAAGCATAAAATGAAAAATGTGAGGGCAACAACATAATACATTTTGAAAGGCTTAATAAAAATGCTGAAATCCTTATCTATAAAGTTATTTTAGTTATTATAAAAAAAATCTGATTGCACTGAGGGGGGCCTTAATTTAACCTTTTTTTTGTGAATCCTTGAAACCTTAATGAATTGATTATTTGCTTGTAATAATGATGACTGCTATTTTAAACAAGTAAATAAATAAAAAACATTGGTGAGTAGATCATATGGAAATTGTGCTTGCAGTGGCAGTCAACAGGGATCAATCCACAATGAAAGGAAGATGATGTAGGCTGGAATAATCCACAATGGAAGGAAGACGAAGAGTAAAAAACCATGTGAGGCGAGTAACACTACAGTAGAGGTCAGTGATAGTACTTTGTTAGACTTGCAAATGTGATATTAAATGGAAAGAGAAGTAGAGGGAGTGGTTGTTGGAGTGACAGTCCCAGGACGACCCATCTGTCTGGAATCATTGAAGATGTTGTCTCAAGATCCCTCTTTCCAGTTGATGAGGTACTCAAGACAACTCCAGGATGTCCTGCATAGCTTTCATTAGGTTATTCACAAAGAGCAGAAGCAGAGGAGGATCACCCACCTTACCAGACTGTGTGGGAGCAGAAAAGCGAAGACGTGAAAAGTGGGTGCATTTACATAATGAGATGGCAGTTAAAGTCGATAAGTGATCAAGCTTAGGTTGTTTGCTTATGGAGAATCGGCCACTGGGGCATACGTTTTTGCAGGGCTGGATGTCTTTCGCTCTCCAGGAACCAGCTATCAACAGCAGGTTCATCTAATGGTTCTCCAGACCATGGAAATTGTTTGGAAGCTGAGTGTGCACTGGATAAGTATAAATCAAGCGGTATGTTTATGGAGAAAATTTTGGGGCCAGTGGGTAAAACAGCTCCAGCTGTTCTGGTGGAGAAGGCAGCATGTCCTGAGGAAATGGCCAATATCTTGGAATTTGAGGATGCTGCCAAGAGGAGAGATTGACAAGTAATGACCTTGAGAAAGGTGTTTTCTGACCAGATTGATGAGTGCCCTCATGATGTGTAAATGTATAAACAGTATATATAATTTTTATGCTAAAACAAGCAAATTTGCAACAGAAAATTGCTGATTTGACTATTACAATTAAAGATTACAATTAAAAAAGAAAGAAAGAAATAAAACTTTACTTAAATTGATAGTTCACCAAAAATGTATTATTTACTCAACCTTGTTCCAAACCCAAAAGACCTTCTTTCATATTTTATGAAATCCAACATAATCCAAGACAACTGACATGTTCAAGGCCCAAAAAGGTACTAAGGACATTGATAAAATAGTCCAAAAGTGGTTCGATCTTCATTTTATCAGGCAGCAAGAATACTTTCTGAGCTCAAAGAATACAAAAATAACTATATTATATAAAAATATATATATAAAAATAACATTATTAACAATTTTTACTGTTTCGTGTCAGAATTCAATGTGTTTTCATGACACGTGCCAGAAAAGTCTTGAATTTCATCAAAAAGACATTGTGTTCTGAAGATGAATAAAGCTCTCATGGGTTTTAAACAACACGAGAGTAAATTATTAATGACAGAATGTTCTTATCTGAGTGTAAAACCTTGTCAGCTCAAGTTAGACGTTATTTTAGATGTTTGAATCTCTTCAAATGTTTAAAATGCTTGATAAAAAGCTCTCCTGTGCTCATTTTACTGGAGCAACAAGTCGTGGCTTATTTTAGCGATGAGCCATGATTTCCTTTACCTCCCAGTCATTTTAGCCACTTTGCATTGCGTTGCAGCTCATAAGTTTCCCAGCAGCTAGAATAATGAAGTGCTTGCCATTTTTTTCCCAATAGGTTAAAAGGAAATCTTGCACTGCCAGGAAGAAATAAAAACTAAGTAGGCGCCCTAGAAGAGATGTAGGCCCACAGTTGCTTGTTTACCATCACTGCCTTATAACAACACAAGATAGAGGGTGTTAAAAAATGCATCAGTATTTGGAACCATGTGGGGCTTTTTGCTTTGGCTCATCTAGCAGGCTCTCTCCAGCAGCAGCTGTTAAGCATGAATATGATCTACTTGACAGGGAGGCGTTCCCAAAAAATGCCAAGAACTCCAATGACCCAAATAATCAAGCTTCCCGCCTGGTTAGTTAATAGCCTCTGTTGAGAACCTGTCATTAAATGCTACATGTTGCATGTCCTGTCATACATGGTATGTGCTGCCGTATTTTGACGAGAAATGCTAAAGTGAGAGAAGCTGTACTGTGAGAGAGTGGGCCAGATGAAAAGAGCTCAGACAAATTGCATAGCAAGATTAACATTACACCAAGATATATTTGGCTTTGCTTTTACTTTGTAATCGTGCAATTAAAATGGATGTGTTCCTGCATGTAGAGTGATGATGTAAAGCCCCCGGGCTGTGTTTATGTCTTCAGATAAATAAATCCGGCTGACTCACAAACCTATTTTGCGAGCACAATAGTGGTGCAAAACTGCATACTTTGATGAGCATATCAATACAGGAACAAAGGAAGGAGAACGAAGGACTGCAGAGCGAATGTGATTTCACAGCACAGCAAGATATATATAACATATCAAAACCTTTAAATCGGAGATCAAGTGGTGGTCTGAAACAATGCGGCTTAACTTGTATTATCTTGTGTAGTTTGGTACATGACAAGTAACCAAACCAGTCTATCCTGGCATCTGCCTAATTCAGGTAGCTGTTAGTAAGTGCGATAGATAACGACAGCACTGTCTTTGTTATCTGTGTCACCAGTGTAGTCAATGTTGTTTCTTTTTGAAAATGACAGTAGATGGCAGACATCAGCGGATAGGTCACTCATCATTTAATCATGGTTCAAAAATCTTCTCCACACAGACATAATGTAAAACAGAGGAAAAGTGAGAAGCATTCAAGCAATGCAAAAAAACAAACACACATTCTTTTAGTTTCTGTAAAATGTGCTATGAAACAGTTTGCTGAAAAGAAATAAAACAAATAACCTAAAACCATTATGAATGCCATTAACTTACTCTAAATTCAATATATTAAAATCATAGCCGTTGTCAATTATACTTTTTAAACTAAGGATAACAGGGGCAGACAGGTGCAGGGAATCAACTAATGACCAAACTAAACAAGGAAAGGAACATGACCAAATAAGGAAAAACAGGAACTAAGACAGGGGTAAAACATAGAAATACAAGTCAGTATCAGTGTATATATTTCATATATTCTCAAATAACGATCATAAATGTGCATGTTTCACTTCAGAGAGCTGCTGCCACTGCTAAAATATAGTGTCAACCCATTCTAAATGCCTTTCTGATTCATGTCTAAAATATTCAGTTTGTCACAGACTGTGTCAAGAAACAAAGATGACTGAGAAATTAGAAAAATGTTTGTCACAAGACTAACACAAGAGTCCAAATTTGTAGTTCCAAATATAAATAGTATGTATGCACAGGTTGATAGGCTTGTTTGAGTTTTGAAAATGAACTTCTGTCTTTAGAAGATCTGGAGTTTTGCAAGAATGGGTAAGAATCTGGTAAGCTGCCATTCAAAAACATTCCTGTGTGAATGAAAACGGCTAATGTTGTAATACTGGAAAACACAAGTCCTGAATTATGAGAATATATATACGAAATGTAAGGCATGCATTAAATAACTAACTAATTAACATACGTAAAACAGGTTCTTTCTGATATATACGAAATATCCAAAGTCATAGGCAGTCTTAGGAAAATAATATTAAATGATGTCAAAAGATAAATTACATCTCTCCAATAATGTAAAAAAATAGCACAAAAAAAGTCATCCTGTTACGCTATGAAAAATCAATGCACAAAACCATAACTGATAAGTTCTGGACCTCAGTGCTTTTGAACAAAGTGCTGTAACCACAAACTTAATGTTTAAAGATCAGAAAATTATTGATGCGTCTCTGAGGACCCTATTGTTGGCTGCAACATTTTAAGGTGCTCAGAGATCTTGTTCTTTTTTTGCTTACTCAGCCCTAAATGCCATTAGTACCTTTATCAGAGCTGAGAGGACTTTGTAGCAATACACAATGATGCATGCTCTAATTTATTAAAAGCAAACTGTGCCAGAAGAGGCAGTGGCACAAACAAGCTTCAGGACAATGCGGAGAACTGCACTTGCACTTTTTTTTGGCTGCATGTAGGCCTAGTTCCCTGAAAATAAAAGTAATTTACTCACCCTCAAGTTGTTCCAAACCAGTGTGAATTTCTTAACACTATGACCACTAAAGAAGATATTTTGAAGAATGTGAGTAACCAAACATTTCCTGCTCCCCTTTGACTTCCACAGTATTTTTCCCCCGTACAATGGAAGTCATCAGTTTTTTATGTTACATATATATATATATATATATATATATATATATATATATATATATATATATATATATATATATGTATGTGGGTTTTTTTGTTTGTTTTTTTCAGCAGAACAAAACTTATGCAGGTTTCCAGAAAATGTGCTCATCTTCAAGTCATGCATGTCATTTTAATTCTGAGGATTTTTCCAAAAAATTTAATAACCTCACTGTCATAAAAATGTCCATTTATCTCATATATCATTTATTTGATATCTTCATAGATAGGGAAGCGGATCTATAGTTCTTTATGACATTTTTTTAAAACCACTTTTGATATGATGGACAAAGATTTTGAGGAAAAAAAAGTTTTAAGTCTTTTTATTTATAGTGACAACAGGACAGTTGACATTTCTTATGTGTCCAAAATATTAAAATGAATTGTAATGCCAACAATGAAATCCTAAAGCATATGTATTAAGCATTGTATTGCAGTAGTTTTAATTTGATCATTAAATTAAAAGTTATTCCATAAAATGGGGTCATTTAAAGGGGTCATCAGATTCTTTGTTCAAGCGAATCATTTGTGATCCAGCTTTATCTAGAATTGAGTATATAAGGGATTTTATTAATCTTTGCATCTTCGAATCTTACCTAATAATAGCCAGTTTTGAGGCTGAAATTTACATTTTTCATGGAAGAGAGGGGCGAAGTCAGCTGGGCTCATTAGCATTTAAAGCAACATGGACTAGAATGGTTTGATGAAAACAGAGCTGATTTGACAGGGTAGAAAAGGTGTTTTTTACACTACCGTTGAGAAATTTTAACCAAAGTACATTATAGACTTTTCATTAAGACCCCAAAGGATCATATCAACTTGGCAATGGGCATTCAATAAAATTCAGGTTTAATATAAAATAAAATGCAATCAAGGTCAGAACATGCTGCTCTTCTCAATACAATTCACTCGATGCAGTCAGCCTGACATTTTTATTATGTATTCTGGGAGCTTGTGAGTGTATCTATGAGTGTATACAGATATGACTCAGCCGGGGAGGGTGGGAGCAGGAAGAGGTAGGCACACAATTAAAGGCGCATCACCAGCAGATTCACTACAACAACCAGACACACGGGATCGCACAAACAAAATGTAACCCTTTAAGAAAACAAAATATTTACATATTCTGTTTCGTAAGTCTGTTACAAAAAATAATTTAAGATTTAGCATCCTCAAAGTGGTCTAGCTGGAGAGAGCTATCTGTTAGCATTTTCATTCGTCTGGCAGCTGCTCCACTAATGCAGTATTTCCACCCAGAAGACCATGAATAAAAATGGTTGTAAAAATGTTTTTTTAAATTAATCACCTAAGTAAAAGGCATCTTAAAATGCACTTGTTAATAGCCTTTCTGCAGTATTGTCAGTATTTGAAAAAATACTATAGACGGACAAATATTATAGGACTATAATACCACAAATGTTCTATAAATGTTTATTAAATACTTTGTATTCAAAATGAATATAATAATAATAATAAAAATAATAAAATGTAAATTTATTAAAAATATATTTATAATAATAATAGATAATGTGTGTTTAAATGTTATACTATTTAAAATAGTATTTTAAATATTGATATATACTTTAAAGAGTTTATTCACCAATAACAAGATTTTAGTACAACTTGTGCTGTCTAACTGCCGAGGGTGCTGGAGGATCCTCGATCAGGGTTCGAGGACGGAAAACTCAGCTGAGAGAGAAGGCGCTCACATCCCCGTGTTAGGGGGAATGGCGCAGCAAGTAAGACCGGCTAGTGCTGTTATGCAACAGACATGAAGACACTGGCTCAATGCCGGTGGTAGTGAGACACCTCCAGGAATAAGAAAGGAACTGAGGCAAGGCGTGGTCGTGAGCCACAGCCCGTGAGGAGGAACCAATCATCTCGCTGCAAGGATCAGGACTGAGAGGTGTGTACCCGTGGGACGGGGAGTGGCTCGGAAGGCAAATACCACAAGCCAAATTTCATTGGTGTTTTCTCTTAATCACAGCGAATCTGGGCTCCGAGCAAGACCCCAGTCTGTCGGAACGACATAACTCGTAGTGACAGACAGACAGGGAACTCAAATGTCCATGGACTGTTTCTAAAAGTTAATGCTCTATCATGTTGGAAAAACTGAGATTGTCTTAATATAGGGAGATGAGAGGGTCTGTATTGCTTACTATTGGAGAAAGCATAATGGCTGACTTGGATCACGTGTGCTTTAATAACCAATCACATTGCAGCTTTGATGTCAATGAATTTCATTGAGATGTGCGACAGTCAAACATAGGAAGGAATGAGAAGTGTTAGTGTAAGCACAATCCTACTAGTTGCAAAAAGTCAGTGACTTCTCTTTTTTTTCTGTGTGAACTCTAAAAGTAGATCAATTCAAACATGTGTTTTGTCCAAATGTCTGCCAAATTCAGCCATAAATAATTTTCAGCTGTCACAGGCCAGCAGTAGCAATCACAAGCAATATGTTTGGTGAAGTGAAGCTCTAAGTCAGTCTCTCTTCACAGCTCTTTGACCACCTCAGGGGTCAATCCACAGCCCTCATCCATCTGTATATTTAACTTGTCAGTAGCATGCAAAATCACATGCAATCACAAGTCATCACATCATTGACGTGCTCCCTGTCTGCTGCAGTAAACAAAACACCATCATTGACACATGTCAGATTTGCACCCACTTGTGCACGCCATAACACCATTTGTATTTTATGCACATAATCAGGAGAAAGAGAGAACTCAGCCTCCAGATCCCCAAGATCTTACGTTATGCTGCACCACAGAGTTGAATATCAATGGGGGTTAACCATCCTCCCTTCTTCGTTTAGGAGAGATGAGAATTTATCTTATCAAGGTCTGGAAAATTAGATAAGCCACTGATCGCACTTAGTAACCAATGGGCAGATAAACTGGCTTTCTGAAGGAGAGAGATCTTATCTGTGATTGCATTGGTGTTCTCTTATGAGGCGTCAGTGATGTGACGTCATCTGCCAATGGCGTAATTCTATAATGGCTTTTGAAAATTCTCACACCAGAGGGTGTTCCCATAGTGTCAGCTAATCATGCCGTGTCAAGTGAACTTATGAACGGGAACAAGATCTTCTCTTCTTACACTATGTACAGAAAGACATCCAAATTAGTCCAAATATTTAACAGAGCAGTGAAAGTTCAATGTCTATTAATACATAACTTAAAGAAATAGTTCACCCAAAAATTAAAATTCTGTCATCATTTACTCACTCTTGTGTAGTTCCCAATCTGTATGATTTTTTTTGTTCACAAAGGAAGATATTTTGAAGAAAGTTTGTAACCAGGCTTTTTTGGGTAACCATTAACTTTCATAATAGGAACAAATGGTGACCCAAAACAGCCTGGTTACAAACTTTCTTCAAAATATCTTTCTTCAGACAAAGAAATTTGGAACTACTTGAGAGTGAGTAAATGATTACAGTATTTTCATTTTTGGGGTGAGGCCAATTCACACCACACTAGAAGATGCGACCAATGGACTGAATATACTTCATTTCACAGGCATTCCAAAACCTGGCAAAATCTAGATCACACATTTAGAATCTTCAGTTTACGAAATTGTGATATTTAGTGAAATGCCGCTGTGGCTTTTTTTTTAGAACTACTTTCACTTTTCTGAGCCACTTTGCAGTAATGTGTTCCTTGTGACAACAAGGAATTATCTACTGTTTATTCTTCATGATGTATTATCATTTCATGCCTAAAATCATCTGGAAAACGTTTAGCTTAAAAACAATTTTAAGTCTATTTCAGTTTGAGATTTCCCATCTTTGAATTTGGCTGGAACACAGCATAACACTGTAACCTTTTCTGTTAATTACAGTGGCCTCTAGCCATATCCGTCTCAGTGAGACCAACTGCAGACTCTGGGTGGTTTTCAGGTTGTGCCAATGGGACTTGTTTGTGAGATGTCAAGGTAATAACAGAAAAGTGTGCAAGAGTGTGCATTTGAAGCAAAATGGTGGAAATATTTGACTAATACTCTGCAATATATATACAAAGTATTAGCATACTGTATGTGGGTCAAAGACGTTAAGATGTCTGCATCAAAATAAATTCACAACAGTGATTTTATGTCCATAGAAAGCACTTTAAGGCCTTATTTCACAAATGGGTCTTAGCTTAATACAGGACTAGGCATTAGATAAATTAAGATATTTAAGCAACTTTTACAAAAATGCCTTGTAAGAAAATATTACAGGTGTGCATCTTAACACCGAACAATGACACTGACATGATTTAAGATATGTCAGAGCAAGATATTTTCATCTGAGACAGCTCAAACATGCAATTTAATCTGGGACTATCTTAAACCTTTTCTGTGAAACTGGGGGTGGGGGTATTAATCCAATCCAGGATTAGGACATAGTTCAATTAGGACATTTAAGTAAAGTTTATAAAAAAATAAAAACATTACTGGTGTGCATCTTAAGACAAAATAAAGGCACTTGCCTGTTTTAAAATCAGTCAGTTTTCATCAGCTGAAACAGCTTAGATTCACATTTAGTCTATAGTACTAGGCTTAAACCTTGTCTGTGAAACCAGGGGTTAATGTAAGTAAAGTCTCTTCTTTTAAGGTTTCACATATGTTTATGCTTATTCTGACTTGAACACATTAAAATATAATAAATATATATATATATTTGGCAAATAGGTAAAGTACTCCTTTTGGGTATTACTCTTTTTGGGTTTAATTCCTGTTTATAAAATTGTATTTAATTTTGTTTTACATTTTTCACTGACTTACTATTTTATATTTGGACTAAATGCATGGGTGCAATGGCTTCCGCTTCCTTTTTTTATATATACTTTTACACACTTTTATACTTAATTCTACATTCTTCTTTTAAAGAGGAGTCTGTTATTTTATTTCACCCTTCTCCCTGTAGTCATCACATTCACTTTCCGTGTGTCAAAACCCTGATGCTGGGTTGTGCTCATCTCCAGTGTTACGCTAACATCTTTGTTTGCTGATATCTTTCCTTTAAACGAACTGGAAGACAGCCGATGCCTGAGGATACTGGAGGGAACGAGTCTGAACATGCTGACTGGTCAGACACTAGTTGATACACAAAAACAACACCATTCAGAACTGTCTCTTAGGCCTCATTAAGTATCTTGAAGACAATATCTGCTGTAAGGACATCCTCAGATGCTGCCATGGCAACCCCATGGTATTTCTGTAAAAACCCCAGCCAAAATTGCATTCAGATATTACTCCTTTTCAAGCAGACAGCCTTATTTAGTTTAAAGTGCTTGTCTTCCACAAGTCTTCATTCATGCTTTATTTAATAATTTAATAATTTATCAATTTTACATAAAAAAGTCAAATCAGTAATGCTTAAATCCTGGAAGAATACATGGTTTCTGCTTTCAGTGATTTACATAAACATCTTTAATACATTAATACAAATTTTCTTTCCTGCATTGTATGTTGACGTGTTTTCAACCGAATTAGTAGTCAGAGTCAATATTTAATTGCATTTAATATCCAAATCTATTTTAATGTCACAGCTAGAGAATAAGTATTTATATTTGTATTCAAAAAAGCATTTCTGTAAGTAAAGAGTTCACTGGGAGAATCAATATGTTTTATTATCAAAATGTATTAAATATATTTGCCATTTGCCCACTTTTTCTAGCATGTATAGGTCTCTACACACATACTAGGAGTTATAAAAATAATTTTTTTTCTGGCAGCTTCAATGCGTAAAATCTTCCAATTTTACCCAATATAACAATATGCAATGACTTTCTCTAAAAAACTGTGACCCAAATATAATAACATGCAGTTTATGAGAATAGCTGCATTAAATTGGTTTAAAAATCAGCATATAATTCTGAAAAAAATGATTTTAACTCTTAAACGATGTTGTTTTCTGGAAGAAATAATTAAATAGAATTTATTACACATTTATTATTTTATCCACTATCAGCATCAAACAAAACAATAACAATAATAATATGAAGTCTGGTGGACGGTGAAGCATGAGTCAGACAAAGTGGTTCATGAGTCAGTCTATGGTTTTAATTATAGAATTTATTTCCCATGAAATGTGTTTCAACTATAATGGTCGTATAGTCATTTCTAGTAATCAAAGTCAGAACCTGCCAAGTAGTGATGTAGAAAGTTGCAGTCATGCTGAGAGTGACGATAGGTGAAGAGTTAGTCTCACGTAGACTTTTACACTGACGGCAGGAGGTCTGGACTCCGTAAACGTTTTCATTGGCCAAGGACTGTCCAAGAGGCAACCAATCACATTGCGTGTCTAATAATTTATGCATTGCACAAGGTTACTGCAACAAAGGAATTATGAATTATATTTAGAATTAGTGTGTTATGGTATCCCAAAAATACTAGATGTTGAGATCCATACTGCCCACAATCCATCGCATGTTGGATGCTTTGATTAGGAAAACAAAAATTAAAATGCAAAAAGACAGAGATAAAGGTGTTTGTGTGCTTAACAGTGATTATCTAAAATGATTATAAAACAACGACTATATTATACGCGTTATATATTCATGCAAATACACTGAACTTTTATATGCATTTAAAAGCAGCATTATGCCAACACACAAGAGTTT
>JAUYWG010000059.1:11291730-11316941 GCA_034779775.1 Enteromius afrohamiltoni | reverse complement strand
CGCGTTATATATTCATGCAAATACACTGAACTTTTATATGCATTTAAAAGCAGCATTATGCCAACACACAAGAGTTTTTAGCATGAAACATTAGGTCAAAACATGTCCAGTATAACAGTAACAGGTTTCATCTTAAATTACTGCACAAAACACATTTTAGGATTAATATTAAAATCTGTTTTTATTATCAACATTTGTGCAGCATGGCACAAGTGGTATATGTGTTTTTAAATGGTATTCTCAAGAATTCTAGAGCTTGCACTGTACAATTTTAAGAAGTAAACAATTATTTAATTGCATTTCTACAAGGCTTTATGCAACACTGTTGAATTTGACCATCATGAACCATATTAACTGTGTGTTTTTTATG
Source organism: Enteromius afrohamiltoni (assembly GCA_034779775.1). NCBI lineage: Eukaryota > Metazoa > Chordata > Actinopteri > Cypriniformes > Cyprinidae > Enteromius > Enteromius afrohamiltoni. Next base: position 11,316,571 of record JAUYWG010000059.1, on the reverse strand, counting down.
TATAATATACAGGCATTTTATTACCTTTGTTCCTGGTCTCCTAATAGAATTCATGTTTATTCGTTGAGACAATTTGATGCTGTCATTACAGACTATTAGGAAGAGGCCATTTTAATTAAATATTAGAATGCACTGTGGCTGATGTTCCCTTATCCACTCGCTGACGGACGCAGCTGTTCACAATGCCATGTTCATATCAACAATTTTCTCTTATTTAAACAGTGCTGTTAACATGTGGCTGGACACTGAGAGACCATGGCAGTGGACACAACCGAATATTAACAGATGTGAAAACAACAGGGGTGGGGTGCATTAAACCTTCATTACGGACTGCGACTCACACGTGGGGTGAACATTCTCCAAAAAGGATCTCTTTGGTTTAATTTCCAACACAAGTGTGTTTCACCATATATTGACAAAGTGCAGTAAACAAAAGTAGGGAACACTTGTGGTAAACAAATTGGCAAGGTAGATGTGAAACCAACTGGATAGGAATGTGGAAATACCTGTATACATAAACAGATGAAAATGTATGATATTGAAAGAAACAAAACACGAACATTCATTCGAATCATTTTCTGGGAAGTCTGATATATCATTCACTCCCAGAAAACTATTACATAGAAACTGCTCTTTGATTGCATTGTTTTGTGTTCCACAAAAGAGAAACAATTGAGATATTAAAAGTCAATTGAGATATTATAACTAGATATATTATTGTGATTTGTCTATTATCTTGGGTCTTTTGCCACAAACAGCAGATGGACGGAAACACGGTGGTGTGTTTTACATACTGTAGATCTTTTGATCCATCTGTCACAGACACAAGCAGGTTTTTCTTCTGGCACCAGCCATATGACTGCCGATGATGAGAGAAGGATGGCATCATGTGATGCACAATAAAAATTTGACATGAAGGTTGCTGATACGACTCCTTCTCATGACTGTCATATGTCTACTGCTACATTACTTGTTAAGGTGTTGTACAAAACTGGAATAATCAATTATATTAAAATATTTTGAAAATGTGAAGATTCAAATGAAGTCATAACAATTTATCAAATTTTCTATGGTTATCAAATATAAATAAATACATATATATATATATATATATATATACACTAATTACTTACTGATTAGCAACTAGTTATTCACAGAAGTTTATTGAAAGGGTTGGCTCTTTACAGAGTGCTGTATCAAAGCATATTAAATGCAAAGTTGACTGGAAGGAAGAACCTGGTTAAGCTTGAGAATACCGTCAAGCAAAGCCAGTTCAAACACTTGGGAGAGCTTCACAAGGAGTGGAATGAAGTTGTAGTCAGTGCCTCAAAAGTCTCCATGCTCAGACATCAGGAAAAGAGCTACTAAGACATTTCTGAAACAAAAACAACATCAGAAGGATTTTACCTGGGCTAAAGAAAAAAGAACTGGACTGCTGCTCAGTGGTTCTTTTTTTTAGATAAAAGTACATATTGAATTTAATTTGGAAGGTCCAAGCTTGAAGTCCAGTGTGAAGTATCCACTGTCTGTGAAGGTCTCTGCTGGTGTTTGTCCATTGTGTTTTATGAGGTCCAAAGTCAATGTAGCTTTCCAGCAGGAGATTTTGAATCACTTCTTGTTTCCATTTGTTGACAAGCTTCACGGAGATGCTGATTTTCTTTTCCAGTAGGACTTTAGCACCTGCCAGACAGTGACCTCCCCCAATAAATATCAGACCCTCTCATCTGGGGGTTTGTTGCTCCTAGAAACAATGTAATAAAGTGCAAAGGCAGTGTGATGTTAAATATTCTTATTCTTATATTTCCTTATGAATGCCTTCCCAAAAGAGTTTTATTACTTGGCATTCCCAAAATATATACCAGTAATTGGCTTCCTGTCTTCAGTATTTAGTATTCCCTCGACCAGCGAATGCTTTTTGTTTTGGTGTAATAAAGAATCTGATAAGGCATTTCCACAGAAACTCCGACAGGACTCTCTGCCCCCGGAGTATCACAACCAAAAAAAATCAACCTGCTGCCAGGAACTATACCCACCGGGGGGCGGATATTTCCTTTGTTCCAGCCAAAGACAGAGGCCATGAACAGCTAAATTTCTGAGGAACTAGCCAAGGGATTCATCTGTCTGTCTAGCTCTCCCGCATCTGCGAGATTCTTCTTCGTAAAAAAGAAGGATGGCAGCCTTTGGCCTTGCTTAGACTACAGAAGCCTTAATGAGATCACGGTCAAGTATCGTTATACACTACCCCTGGTACCAGCAGCACTAGAACAACTTCGGCAGGCAAAGTACTTCACTAAGCTTGACCTCAGGAATGCCTACAATCTCATCAGAATCCGGGAAGGGGACGAATAGAAAACGGCCTTCTCTACCACAACTGGACGCTATGAATATTTGGTAATGCCCTTTGGTCTGTCCAACAGTCCCTCAGTATTCCAAGCCTTCGTGAACAAGATATTAAGAGACATGCTACATCGCTCTGTGATTGTGTATATAGATGAAATCTTAATTTACTCAGAAGATTATCACACTCACGTCCAGCATGTTTGTACCGTCCTCAAACGTTTGATTGATCATCAGCTCTACGCCAAGCTCCAGAAATGTGAGTTTCTCCAGACCTCAGTTGCATTCCTGGGATATATTATCAGTGCCGAGGACCAAACCCAAACCCAGGACCATCAAGGAGCTGCAACGTTTCCTGGGGTTTGCGAACTTTTATCGCCGTTTTATCAGAAATTTTAGTCAAGTAGCAGCGCCTCTCACTTCAATGACAAAAAAGTGCTCAACCACACTATGCTGGTTCCCAGAGAGTGCCTAGGCCTTTGAGGATGAAAAGGGTCGATTCACTTTAGCTTTAGATTCCCTTTTAGACCCCAATAAAGAATTTGTGGTGGAAGTGGATGCCTCTAGCAGTGGAGTTGGAGCCGTTCTCTCGCAACGTCATGGTTACACCCAGAAATGATACCCCTGTGCTTACTTCTCCCGTAATCTAAAACCAACAGAGAGAAATTATGATGTCGTGACCGAGACCTGCTGGCTCTTAAAGCAGTCCTAGAGGAGCGGAGGCAATGGCTGGAGGGAGCAAAGGAACTCTTCTTGGTGCTAACAGATCACCGCAACCTCGAATATAGCCAAATGGTTGAATGCTCGGCAGGCTCGATGGTCTCTGTTTTTTACCCGGTTCCAGTTCTGCATAACCTACCGCCCAGGATCTAAGAACGGGAAAGCTGATGCACTGTCACATATACATGAGATCCAACCTCAGCCACACAACCCCAAGCCTACCAGCCTCTCTCATTATGGCCCTGTGCACTGGGACATTATCACATAAATTGAGGAAGCACATAGCCCTGATCCTCCTCCTCCTAACTGTTTTGCAGGTCGCATCTATGTCCCAGTGGCGCTTCGGGAGCAATTACTCCATCTGGTTCATGACACTCTGAGCTCTGGCAACCCAGGTATTACTGCCCCCATTGCGCTTTTGAACAACTGGTTCTGGTGGTCCACTCTGAACAGGGACGTCATCCAATTTGTTAAGGCCTGCTCCATTAGCAACATAACCAAAGCTTCACACCAACGGCCTGCTGGATTACTTCAGCCTCTCCCTGTTCCACAAAGACCTTGGTCCCACATCGCTATGGATTCCATTACGGATCTACCCACCTCGAACCAGCATACCACCATCCTTAACATTATAGATCGCTTCTCTAAGGCATGCTGTCTTATTCCTTATTCTTATTCAGGAGAGCCATTCCAACTGCCCACAGTAGATCACCGGCTACGCAACAGTGAGGAAACTTGGGATGCGGCACACACACATCTGCAACGAGTCGTGCGAAGATTAAGGGAACAGGCGGATCGTCGCCGACGTCAGGGTCCGGTCTACGAGCCTGGTCAGTGGGTGTGGTAATCGACCAAGGATCTACACCTGTGATTACCCTGCAAAATGTTAAACCCGAGGTACATGGGTCCCTTAAAAATCCTCAAACAAATCACCCCTATTACTTTCCACCTTGAACTGCCAACTAATTACTGCATTTCTCCTACCTTTCACATGTCTCTATTGAAACCCGCTGGTGGACCGGGAGGAGAGGGACCTGGAAGAGGTTGCGGCTATCCCTGATCAATCCCCCCCTGATCATTGACGGCGAGGAGGCATATCGGGTCCGGGAGATCCTGGACTCCAAATGCGAAGTCTTGTTTGCTATGCAACAATTCCGAACGTTTACCATGTGTTTATTTGACTGCATGTGTATGACCTTGATCTGCTTCTCATTTACGATTCTTGCTGCCTGCCCTGAACATTGCCTGGACTTTGATTCTGATACTGTTTTGCCTCTGCCATCTCTGTTTGCTGTGTCTCAACCCTGCCTGCCATTGCTCCGAAAAGTCTTGCAAATGGATCTGACTGCTTCTGACCCCTCATTATAATATCCAGCACAAAATAAAGTATTAACTTCTTCCTCTTCTCACAATGGAACAGTCAGCTTCCAGGCAATTAAATTTCAAACTTTTTTTTTTTTTTAAGCAAGTTGACTGAACACCTTTTACAATACTGTCTCATCTCTCTTGTACTCTCATCACAGACTGCTTATATGGGCACTAGCAGCAGCTACATTCCTTCCCTTAATTATATACATACCGTTACAATTATGTGGCTTCATGATTGATTAACATTTCATTCTGTTTCTGTTCCACAAATGAGGCCACATGGCAATATGATTTAACAAACAATTATTTCATTCCCCTTAAAGGGGTGGCTGACTGTTTTTGTTTTGTTTTTTTGGAGGCATAATTGTGTTTATATGGTGCAATTTAACATGTGTTAATGTTTAATTTGAAAAAAAAGCAAAAAAACAAAAAAAACAACTTAATTTACCTTTATTCTACACCGCTGTGTCACTTCTCTTACAACTCTAATGATTTCCTGGTTTTATGAAGCCCACCCGAAATACGCAATGGGCTCAGATTGGTTACCTGAACCACTTCTGGTGCAGATCTAAATGTCCCTCTCCTCACCTTAGAATGCGGTCTGATTGTATTTTAAACAATAGTGTTGTTAATATTACTTATCAATTTGAGCCTGATTGAGACCCAGAGAATATTATTGAACACAGGACGTAGCACGTTATAGTCCCTACAGGCTCTTTTGCATTTTTCTTTTACTTGTAGATCTAAACAAGTGGAGCTAGGGGATGTGTCTGCACACCTACAAGTGGGCAGACAGTAGGCTAATGTTTCATGTTGACATCAACATGAAAAAGCTTTTGGGATTCATTTTAAAATGACTTGTTTCAATGATTCAGAGTCAAGTCTTTCTATTAAAAGAGACAAGTTTATACAGAGTGAAAGTTTAGATTTAAAACTTGGCAAGATGTTTTTATTCAATATATGATTACTTACCACAAAACAGCACAACCCAAATTTTCAAATTTGTGCAACAAATTTTATGTACAAGGCTGTAAGTATGATTTGTTAATAGTTTAAATACTATTGACCATTATGGTCAATTGTGGGAAATTGTGGAGTTTTGGGCCATGTAGAGTATTGCGTTTTGTGTGTGTGAGAGAGAAACAGATAGGGTCACTTCACAGTGGAGTCAGCTTTCTTACGACCATCATCACTTTTCCGGAACTGATGGTAAAACTAAACACATTATTAACTGCCTTTACATTTATTTTGAAAGCTGAACTTCACAATAATTGTAAGAGGCGTAATATTTCCGACCCGTGCTCGTGGTATTCGGCTTATCACAATGCACTGGGTCAGTTGGCCAATCAGAGCAGACTGTGCTTGTCGGAAGAAGGGTCTTTGTAGAAAATTATGCATTTGAGAGAGGCGGGCATAGAAAGAATACAATTATAGTATTTAAAATATAATTTGTTTTTTGAACATTAAAGCTTGTCAACATATTCTGTTACACCAAATACACTAAATAATGATCTTTAAAACAGCATCATATGACCCCTTTAAGAACAGCTTGTGCCATCAAGATTTTCATGACAGAACTAGATATACATCTTATAACTGGTTGGTTTAGTTTATGACTTAGAACAACAGTGAAGAATTTTTTAAAAAGCCTATGGAGAAAATGAACTTGCTGACTCTAGGAAGCAGACATAGTGGCCAGCCACCATGTGTACCGCATACATTTTGAAAAGTAAAGCCAAAGCATTGCCATCTGGTAGCTGTCTGCAGTACAGGTCATAACCCCCGCCGTCTCCATGTAAACAAATAGGATATGAGGCAAACAAAAAATTTTTATTCACTTATGGCTCAATAAATTGGAACCAAAGTTGATTTCCATAATTTATGGTAGTTCTTATTATGCAGGGTGTGTTCATTTTTCTAATAAATTAGCTTTTAATTGGTTATTTGATGCTATAAAAACAAGGTGTGATTAAGCTTCTGAATGGGTCAGTAGTTTGGATTAGGGTGACCATATGTGCCATTTCCCCAGGATGCGTCCTGGCTAGGACTTCTATATTACTTTGATTCAAAGTACCTCTAGAGTGTCTTTAAAATATAAGGAACCAATGTCATATACAGATCGGTCTGCACAGGCAAACAAAGCCAAAACCTAGATATTTTAAGCAATAAAATCCTGGCCAAGAAGTGTCCTGGGAAAATGGCACGTATGGTCACCCTAGTTTGGATGGGCAGCTCACAAAAACTATTGTGCAGAACTTGGCTTCGAATGAATCACTATTGCACAAACTCAGGCTCCAAATGAATCACCACTGTACAGACTCTGGCTCCAAATGAATCACTACTGTGCAGACTTCTGCTCCAAATGAATCACCGCTGGACAGACTCAGGCTCAAATGAATTACTACTCCACAGATTCAAGCTCCAAAGGAATAACCACTCTGCAGATTTGGCTTCCAAGAATCATGCTCCAAATGAATCGCTTCTTTGTGGACTCATGCTCCAAATGATTCAGTGTTTCCCATACGTTGCTTTGTTTGTGGCGGGTCGCCATTTCCAGATCGACCGCAAATACAAATACCCACCACCCGCTGCCATCAGCTCCTGCATTTCCTGCGTTTGATAAAGCCAAAACCACCACGTATAGTCATTTATTAGTGTACGTTTGATGTATATTGGAGTCTTGGGCTCCAATTGAATCACCATTACAGACTCAAGGCTTCAAATCAATCACCACCGTACAGAACTGGGCACCAAAGGAATCCCTACTGTGTAAACTCAAGCTCCAAAAAAAAGTGGATAGTGAGAGGAAGTGGAGATGTGTCCATCTTTTAACAGTCCAATAAAGAGCAATGTATGTGGCCAATATAGAGTCTTATAGACACTCCCAACTAATTTAAAAACCAGATACCAATCCCCTTCAAATCAGTTAATGGCTGTAATTTGACTTGCTTACTAACACATTGCATTTTTTTACAGAGTATATTAAAAGGATAGTTCACCCAAAAATGAAAATGTTGTCATTAATTACTCAGCCTAATGTTGTTCCAAACCCTTAAGACCTTTGTTTATCTTCAGAACACAAATTTAGATATTTTTGTTCAAATTTGAGAGCTTACTGACCCTGCATAGACAGCAACCGAAACGTTCCCAACCCAGAAACAATACGATAATGATAACAACAGTCCACGTGACATCAATGGTTCAACCACAGTTTTACAAAGTTACAAGGATTACTGTATTTTTACTGTAACTTTACTCGACAATTCTTCAAATTACATTCTGTCATCATGAAGAGTATCATGACACATGCGATTTGGGTGCAGAGGTATGTTGTAGTTTTTGTTTTCTTTGCGCACAAAATATTGTAGTATTCTTGTAGCTTGACCAACTGATGTAACAAGAATTTATAATGATATCCTTACTATTTTTCTGAGTCTGGTAACATTTCCAACCTGGTCTCATAAAAATATGTACCTCTGTGCACTTTTTTGTGCCACACCATTTTTATGTGTCTTTCTACACGTCTCGTCTTTGAAGAGAAATGTCCACTGAGAGTTTTTGGGGTTTTACGGGTTTGGAATGACATGAGAGTAATTAATGACAGAACTTTTGGGTATATATGTTCATCAAGCTTTGGTGAATCACTTAGAGGTTGGATTTAACGTGACAAAACAATGAGTCTACATGCATAAGGGGTCCCTCTGCATTCCTACCCTTTTCTCTTCTCTTTCTTTCTCAGCAGGGAGCGTGTTGGCCCTGCATCATACAGAGTCCTCGTCTGGGCAGCCAGGGCAATCATGTGTGACAGAGGGCCACTCATTAAATAATGTAGAATGGTGAGTTCATCTAAGGCGCTGTCATAGCGCGTTACAAGTTTTTTTTTTTTTTTTTAGATTTATTTTGGCCATTTTTGCCTTTAATTATTACACGACAGATCAATTTGACAGGAAGTGAATTGGGATAGAGAGGGGAGATGGGATCGGGAAAGGTCTGCGAGCCAGGACTACAGGCGCCGACAACGCATTACATAGATGAGTGCTCTGTGAACTATACTGCTCCCATACCACATTCCCCCATGCCAGCACTAATTACTTCCAGTTTTGTTAAGAAAAAATGAAAACATATACATAAGTATATGCTACTTCCGAAGCAATCTCATTTTCATTCATGTAATGTGAAAGAATAGTCATTTATTGGTTGAATTGTAAAGCATGTATGCATTCTGCATGAACATATTCTACATCCCTTATCCAACCCAATACCTAAACATAACCAATGTTAATTAGCATCAAATTAGGAGTTTATTGAGGCAAAAATCGTAGTTTAGGATTAGTTAATAGCAAGAATTGAACCTTAAAAAAAGTGTGACCAAAAATATAATTTAATAAAAAATGTAATACAATATATCATATTGTATATATATTCTCTTTTTTTAAAGATGCACAAATATTTGAATGATTTTGGGTGAAATACACATATTACTAAAATAGTCATTACATATTTTCATCTCAAATTAAAAAGTTGAGTATTTTTGTAACCTAATTTTGTATTTCTTAATTTCACTGGATTCAGAAATGCGCTTTTATTGCATAGTCTAGCGTATTTGGTAACCATAACTCATAGCACATGTTTTAACATATCTATATTTCTGTAAAATATACATTCCACACAGATAACTGTATTTTTTTCATGCTTTCAGTGTAACTGGGATAAAAAAATAATTCAATCTTCATTATTAATGTTAAATTTGAATGTGTATGATCCATAATTTTGAGTATACTGAAGTTTGCCTTTCAATCAAATGTAAAACCCAAGGACGTTGACCAAATCTGTCTGTGAAAATAGTCTTAAAGAAATGACTCCCTCTGTTGTTTTTGCTACCAGCACTATGCTCAATGCATTGTAAGTACTGTCCCAAGGGGTGCTGTAGCCTGTGCTACTGTCTTCATCTAAGGCTATAGTTTTCACATTTCCCTGTCAAGGTGGAGCAACTGTTTAAAGCGAATCCTGTCGAGCAGGTTGGTTAAAGTTACTTAAACTGACCAGTTTAAAGCTAAGTGGAATTAATAATTTATTATATATTAGATATTTTTTTAATGTCTCAGTCATGTCAGTAAAAAAAAAAAAAAAAAAGAGGCGAGTTGTGTTTCACTGGAACGACAAAAGCGAAATGAGATACGGCATGAGACCGTAAAGCAGGTTCTTGTGAAATGCATCTTTTGTGTAGTCAGAACAGGCATTTAATGATAATGATGCTATGATTAATGCAGGGATGGTTGATCTGCAACTCAGATCAGGTCTGTAGATAATTATTTTGCTTTGTTGTGGGGTTGAAAATACCCTTTCACAAGCTAGCACATGGCCCTGGCATGAACTTTCTGCTGAAACTTTATTTACTCAGCAACCAAACCACACCACACCATTTGAATAAAAAAAATCTGACTTTTTTTATTAAATCAATAATTATCAGGACCCATTCATTCTGGTTTATATATATAAAAAAAACTGCAGAAGGTGACCAAATTTCTATAGCTCTTCCTGGTTTAGTAGTAAAAATATTTGCCGAAAGTTCACCATTCCTGTAACATTTCATTGTGTGCATGTTTTATACTTCACTGTACCTGTAACTATTTTACTTTGCATATCCTTGGCATTTTGTATTTAATAAAGTCAGAACATTTTTAAGTAGAATTTATCTTTTCAATCTGCACTTAGTGTTCTTGAATTTTGTCATACGGAAACATGTCAGGAAGATCCAGCTGTCCTTGTATCATGAAGGAGGAAAAAAAGCTCTGTAATTTGACTTTATAACAGCACAAGTTTAGCTGTAAAATGGCATATGGTCTCAAATGTATATTTATGAATATTCATGTTATTAGATTGATATATATATTTGTACAGTGAACAATTCATGTTTAATTGCATCCAAAATAAAGATTTTAGATTTATTTAAAAACGTTTTTTGTTTTATTTACATTAATGATATATTAAAAAAATATATATACATGTGTATACATTTATATACTTTTATTATTAGATTTTATATTTGATATAAATATATTTAACATATAAACAACACACATATATATATATATATATATATAAATTATAAATAAATATATACTAATAAAAGCATTTATGTACAGTATATTGTCACATGTCACAGCTCAGGATCAGAACCCAGGATCAGTCACTCTCTCCGGTTCCTATTGACCCAATTAGTGATCATGCACACCTGAGATCACTTACCTGCAGTAGTTAAAAACCACAAATCCCAACAGGTCTTTGGTTGAGCTCAAGGTAATAGAGCTCAAGGTTTTCAGCTCTCTGGTGTCTTACCTTGCTTTGAGAGCCTGTGTTCCTGGACAGTTGTGACATGTAAGAAAGAAACCTGTGAAACTCTGAGGAAACCTGAACTTACCTGTGATACCCACCTGATGTACTTACCTGAACTGCCAGCGCTTCGTGCCTCGTTCCTATGACCTGGAATCTGCATCTGTGGAATCTACGGAGAAACACTTACCTGAGTTGCTCACCGTCTGCATACGAACAGGGAGATCGTTTGATGCACTACCTGCAGCAGCAGCGATCAGGGAGAACTGTGTTACGTATATAAACTATGTGATTTACTCTTCCTTGTGTTTCTCTAATAAATATTATTTATTCATATTCCGGTTTCTCAGAACTGCCCTTGAGCGTTACACATATATATATATACTGTTCATAAATGCTTTACTAGTCACATGAACTATTTATTTTTCATGTCCCCCTGAATATTAAGGTTAGTGGTCAATCAAGATTTGTTTATCAATGGCTGTAAAACTTGTTTCAGCACGTTACATTTTATCCCCCTTTGATTTTAAATTAAATATTTGGTGACATCCTTAATGCAAGCACATTTAAACTGAAATCAAACAGGCCGAAATGGCAGAATAAAAACCACATTAAAGTGATACAGCCCTCCAACAAAGTATAAATAAACAGGCATGACAAATCGCCTTAAACGGATTCTTAATTAAGACATTAAAAGCTTATCGTATTGTTCAATCAAATTAGCCATAATTTAGTTCAATAGATATGATTCTTTAAAGATGATTGCATAAAGATTTAAAAAAGAAAACGGACTGGTATTACAGTAGGTTTTCTTGTGGGGTATAGCCCTTCGTGTCAGTTAAAGTGTCCAATTATTTGTTATTTGCTAATTAGCAAACAGCTATTATGCAAGGCTACTTACAGCACATTCACTGCAGAGAAAGTCCCTCTGGAGCAAACTTGGTTGGTTAAGTGTCTTGCACTATGGTGACAGGGTGTGAATAAATGCCATTTTAGTACGACTTTACAGAAAGGTCCCATTTGGTAACACTGGTTAAAGGAATAATACCCAAAAATGAACATTTACTGAAAATGTACTCACTCCCAGGCCATTCGAGATGTTGATGAGTTATACAGTATTTAGGGGAATTTTGCATTTGTGGGTGTTGTTTCCCAGCAGTGGATCCTCTGCAATGAAAGGGTGCCGTCAGAATCCAAAGAGCTGATAAAAACATCGCAAAAATGCACAATTAGTTTTCAAACTGCCTGAAAAAGAGTGGCATACATTCTTTTCTTTATCATGAATACTCCTATATGTCATTGACCCTAAGGTGTACTTCAATATGGTTTATTTTCACATTAGGAATCATCTTTATTATTCAGATACCAGCTTAGTTGGCCAACATGAACACAATGGATGGCAATCTAACTAAAGCAGCAGCTCATCGAGTTCCGAATCGACTTGTAGTCCATGCAACAAGTGTGACAATTAACTTAATGAAGAGCGGACGCATTAAGAAGTCACACTTAGTGCTTTAGTAACACTGATGCCTTGAATATTCATGTGCTGGCAGCTCACGGATTCATAATGCCTTGCACCACTGAATACCAATAGCTGCATTTCCCGCCAAACGCAATCTCTGCCTGTGCGCGCTCACACGCTAATCGCGCTCATTGACTTCATTAACACCTGTCTTGTTGAAAGGCACAAGCAAGACATATCCTTTTCTAAAACAAGTCTCATACCCGTTTAATATGTGTTCACAGACAATCGTAATTGCTTGGATCAGGGGTTTTCAAACTTTTTCATGCCAAAGACTGGGGATATAAAGTATAAATCTTACAGAGATGATTGAGATTGTCAAGGGAGCGTATGTCTAAGGTCTTCTTCTCAGAAGACAAGTGAGATAAATAGAGTAAAAAGTCTCAGTTGGCTCTCATTCCATTTCATTAGTTTTAAGGAATAACAACAGATCGCAGAAATGTCATTTTCTTGTGTAGTTAATTAAACCACATGATGTTTGTATTAATAAAGCATTTCACTGGGTTATGTAAGTGAAACCTGTAACAACAATATGGTTTGTTATTAGCTTGCATACACGTTAGCTAGCCACACACAGCAGCTTGCACACATGCTCTCAGGCCTAATGTACCAAACCATCCTGATACATAAATAATAAAAAAAATGCTAACTTACTAAAGAACTCATTTACAACTGGTAAATAGGCCCCTTTTTTCTTTAAATTATGTAGGCTAGTTAGCTTTAAAACAACCTAGTATGCTAATCGTAGGTCACATGAAGTAAATGAGCAGGGAACTTGATAAAATTGCACTATACAACACTATAACAAACTAAATAATATAATACACCTGAATACGAGTCTGTCCTTCAAATGATAAAGTCTTGTATGAATATTGCGATTATGATAAATACGTGCAAATGAATGCTGCGCAGATAATGATATCATTTTGCACGTATCTTATTTAAGAGACTGGATCGTGTCTGTTGACGTCAATGCTGAATGACTAAGTTTCATCTGCCTATCACTTACCGTAGTTATTCACAGAGTTGAATGGGCCTATATGCATATGGGGGCGGTTTATAAATCTGGTCTGCTAACTGAAATACCGCTCAGACAAGTGTGTAAAATGAGTGTAACATTACTTTCAACTGCTTTGGACAAAACGAACAAACAAAACTGAAGACATCCCTAATGTTGTGGCGGAATGTGGCCTTGAAAGCTTAAAGAATTGTTTATTTTTATTTTTTGGATCTAAATGGGCCTTTCCTTATGCAACCTCTGCATGCGACACAATCTATTCGAGTCTGTGAAGTCCTCCAAAAATACTGATGCACGACTCAACACTGCCATCTGCGGTCTAACTGATGAACTGCGTTGGTTTTTCTAGAGGAAATGGCTTGTTCTATTGGCAGGAAGACGTCTGTGACATCAGCTGGAATTTCCTTCCAGCTTGTCTGAAGTGAGAGCAGATGTGAACATGCACTGCTGACTCATCTATCTATCTATCTGTCTATCTATCTTTTTTTATTTTAAATTGTTTTCATTTTCATTTTTACAGAAAAGGCAGCCCTGCTGAGAAAAAAGAAAAGAAAGAAAAGCATATGCTAATTATTATTATCTTTTTTTTTTTTGAAGCTGGGATGCTGGTTTAGGCTGGTCCTTTGCCAACATGTGCCCAGCTTAAACCAGCAAATGACCAGCCGGCATCCCAGCTTCAAAACATACCTAACCAGCATATGCCGTTTTATTTAGCAGGGTATGCAGCTTATGTTTCTAAAGCCATCAGAGTTTACTTCCATGTGTCACGCATTAGTCTGGCTCTGAATGAGTCTTGCCTCCAGGAAATAAACAAGATGTTCTGATTTCCGGTATTTGGACATAACCCATGTGTCATATGACAGTGTACTGCTGCTATCTTCAAAGAAAATTGTTCATCTGACAAGATACAGACCACGGTGAGGTAATGTCAGTAACGTGTGCTTTAATGTTTAGTAATGCCAAATGAAATCTAATGATCACAGATCAAAGTATGTATATATTTCTCACATATTACAACAAAAATAAATGCTTCTTTGAAAACGTGCTGCAACTTTTTTTTACATTTTAAATATAAAATATTTAAACTGCATGAGTGTGTCTTTGTGTGTGTGTCCGTACATATATATTCAAAGTTTAACATAAAGGATGAGTGTACTTCAACAAACAACAAAACAGTTTTGAAAGAAAAGTTGCATTTTAATTTGAATTAAAACAGTCTGTGAAACGGCACAAATGTAACACCCTACCAGTTGGTCACAGATTTTCCACAAGACAGCATCCATATAAACTTTTGTACTCGTCTGGATATACAAAACGGTTATGTTGTATATAAATATGCCCATCTATCTGAGAGGACAGTCATGGCTCCTTAAATTAACAAAAAGCCCATACATACAGATCACAGGTCAGAAAGATTTATACTGTAAATTTGACTTTATGAACCTTTAAGAACCTTGGCTCTGCCTCGTGCATTTCAAAAGATAAATGTTTGAAACCTAATAAATCAGAAATGGAAACAATATTCAGCCATGAAGGTTGTCTTTACAGAAGACTGGTCTGCAGACGTGAGATTGTTAGAAGGGTGAAATGCATTTGTTGAAACTTAAAAAAAAAAAAAAAAACTGATGGCAAGTTTATTGATTCTCATGTCTTTTCCAATTTGTACGCAACACTATATATATATATATATACATACACGTAAGTGTGTATAACTGACATGCTTTTTGATTCAATTTAGATGTTAGATTTGAAAGTAAATGACAGTTCAAAAATAATGAAAGCGTTTTTATTATTTTGGCCTAAACACTCTTAACTGGCTTGCAAAAGTGTGATTTTTGTATCATTGCATTTAATTCACCGTGTACATGATGGAAATAGTGTGAACATGTAGGCACTCTTACTGACCCCAAGTGTATGAATGAACAGACCGAACGACAGCAATTCAGGAATGTACAGAAAGACAGTTCCAAGAAAGAACAATTACTAGCGTACTCTGCAAAAGAACGTTCTGGAGTGAGACGCTTGCTTGAAGCCCAAGCAACACGTTGTGTAGGAGGAGAGGTGCACCCCTTACGTTGATTACACATTCTCCTCTTCAATAAACACTTCATTTTCTGGCTCTACTAAAGATGACTATTTTGGAAAGAACTATAGAATGCGGAAAATGCATTAAAGAACAAGAACAAGAGTTTTAACCTGCATTATGTAAGCAAAAACATTTCTCAAGAGTAGGTGGGTAGGTAAGAAGAAATGAATGCCACATTCTCTCAGAACATGATAAACACTAGAAACACTCGGTGTAGTGGGTGTTACGAAAGCAGTCCTCAAATGAAAGGTTGCGAGTGCGTGCTGCGTTTTGGTGGTCATTTTGTCCATTAAAAGAGATTGAGAGTTCAAAAAACAGAGATGAGGGCGAAGACTCCGTACAGCAGGGCGCAGGGATACGCCACCAGCAGCTGCTGCCCGTCCATGGCCAAAGCAGAGATGAAGATCTTAGATGCTGAAAAACTGCACCAACCAATGATGGCTGCGGTTAAAATGATACCCAACATGCCCCTGAAAGACAGGAAAACACTAGTTCAGCGAGGTGTATTGTTTTACCTAGCTCAAGTTTTAAAATGCAATACATATTACTCGTTTTCTATTATAGGATTAATAATTAATATTAAATACATAAAATCAGTCTTTTTTAATGCACAAAGCTGCATTTGAGCAAAAAGACAATAAAAACAATAACAAATATTAGTTATTTCAAAAATCATTCAAAAGAAGCCATTCAGTACCAATCATAAGTTTGCGGTATAATATTTATTCAGCAGAGAAACAAACACTGATAATAATAATTATACGATAAGAACATTTATAAATCAACATATTGTATAAAAAAAAACAGTAATATGAATGGTGAATTACAGTTATTTAAGAAAGGAGTCTAAAATGCTGGAATTTTTTGCTGCTTAATATTTATAATGAAGGCATTCAGTACTATTCATAAGTTTGCTGTATATCTATCAAAAACATTGATTCAGCCAAGCAACACAAACATTGATAAGAATAATAATGTCCATAATAAGAATAAGAACACCGATAATAATCAGTATTACGGATTCAACCTAAATAATAATAAGAAGAAACGTTCGAATTATTATTGTTGCAAAATTATAAAGATAATAAAGCACCAAAACAACATTCCAGAGTGATTTCTAATTGCTGCTGACAGTTCAGATGTGCCACATTACATTTTAAAATATATTCAAATAGAAAACAGTTCCTTCCCGTTGCAATAGAATGCTACAATATTACTGTTTCACGGTACTTTTGATTACAGAAATGCTACTTCTTTCAAAACCATTAAAAAAATATGTATTCCAACCATGTGATTAGTAGTATTAGTGTTTTAAAATGCATATTTAAAAACAACAACAAAATTCTATCTGAATGTGGTGATCTTTAACAGAAAGATTAGTAAATTAAATATCAATTCATTAATTACATTCTCGGGATGTCAAAAGTTAGGTTGTAAAGCCCGACTTACTGCAAGGAAAAGAGGACCCCGAAACTGGACAGGATGATCATGGGTAGCAGGCAGTAGCCGAGAACACTAGCCACGCAGCCGAACGAGACCCCCGTCATGCTCATGAGGTTGAGCAGGCAGTACATGCCGAGGCACCCGATGGCACTGATACCGTACACATAACCAAACTGGATCTTACCCGTCTAAAACAAGGAAGAAGCTCGTCTGTTTAGCACACGTGACATTTCGTATTCTATCCTTTAGCTTGAATTTAAACAAATGAAAACGAAGGGTTTGTCTTCTGTGACAAAACAGACACGTGTCTTACCAAGAGCAGCGTCGCCCCAAAGGCCAAACAGAACACCATGGGACCAGCCAGGTCTGTTTCGTTCATTATACTGCCATCTGCTGCCTTCAGCGGGTGCAGCACAGTCAGGGTTTTCTGCCAGATGTGGTCAAAATTGATCCCCAGCTCTGGAAATGGAAAATTCACGTTCATTTTTTGTGAAGAATAAGTAATGCACGGCCTGCACATCTAAGCCCTGTGCAGGATTTCCCAAATGTTGGCGAAAAGCTAATCAAATTCCAAAAGTACAACTGAAATAATCGCGAATAAATCTCAAATATTTAATCTGGTGAAGAGAGCCACCGTGTTCATTTACACGGGCGTCCTGTTTCAGTGTCTTGCAGGAAATGTTATACGTTGGAACGTTGATTTGTGAACATGATGTGCACCGGATCACTTAGTATAAGTTTTAAAGTGCCCCGTTATGGATTTGAAAATGCCTTTCTTGCAGTGTGTACAAATTTCTAATTGAATCAAAGCATCCTGCAAAGTTTTCTTTTTGAAAAGGAGTAATTTTTAAAAGGAATCACAGGCCATTTCATGCTGACCACAACATGAAACATGCTAATGCTATAGGACCTCCAAAATACGAACCTGTAATAGAGACACTTTAGGCACTAGTGACGCAATCTAAAAAACCAACAAACGTTAAGCTGGGATGTTTTTTTTAGGAAATAAAAGAAAAAAAGGTTTGTCTTGGGCTTTTTATCACATGGCCAACATACTGAAGGGTCATAAACCCAAGTGCTCAAAACTCTATATTTGTAGCAAAAACTGTTTAAAGCACAGACGTTCTTCAGGTTTTTACTAAAATAAAAAATGAGCATTTGTAAAGTGCTTTGCAGTGCACCAACGTACTGTACAATCATACAAATCAGAGCAAAGGTATTATACAGGGGTCACCAAGTGTCCTGCAGAGTTTAATTCTAACACTAATCAAACACACCTGAAGCAGCTAATCAAGCTCTTACTAGGTATACTTGAAGCTTCCAGGCAGCTGTGTTAAGGCAGGTTGGAGATAACCTCTGCAGGACACCGGCCCTCCAGGACCCAACTTGGTGACCCCTGGTTTATAAGGAGGCCATGATTGATAAGGGCCAGTGGAGTGAATTTGGCCGGGACACCAGGTTACACCCTTACTCTTTAAGAGAAGCGCCATGGGATTTTAATGACCTAAGAGAGTCAGGACCACCTCGGGGTTTCCATTTACCGTCTATTCAAGCCAGTCAGATAACTCCATTGCACTGACAAAATTCAGTTCTCATGTCAACATGTCTGGGCCCAAAATAAATTTGCCAAGTCATCCGCATTGAGTTCATTTGGAAATTAAAAAAAAAAAAAAAGTATATTGAAGTGTATCAAGCCATATTATTTTATTATCTGCCATTTTCAGAGCGTTCTCTGCATCTCTCACACTGATGACTGCTGGTCCATTTTAAGCACAGCTCTAAAGAACTGGGGCAAGAAGGTTTCACACGGACTGCTTAACTTTAATGTATGCAAGGACACAGATGTGGTCGGTAGTGAACACAGCCCAGAGTGGCACTTTTAGTTTTTTAAAGCAATGAGTCATTCTCAAAGATTTGGCTTTAGGATGTAAGAGGCAATGCATTATTGATTTCTCTGTAAACATGAATAAATTCACCCCCGGGAACCACAGCAGTGAAGACTCTAAAAATGACTATATATTATTTATTAAGAAAACATGGATGGATCGGGATTGTTTATAATAAATCCATTTCATGCCAAATTTATGTTACTTATTACTTCATTGAACAGACACTATTGGATGAGAGCTGAACCGAGCTGCTTTATAGATAATTAAAGTGAACATTTTGTCATTAATTACTCACCCTCATGTCGATTCAAACCCGTAAGCCCTTTGTTCATCTAGTAAAACAGTGACTTCTTGCAAAAAAACAAAAAACATTTACTCCTCTATTCTTCTCTCCTGACTTGCATCTTCCATCATTTCAGAGAACATTGCTGCGTACACTTTCCTCTAGGCGTAAACAGCCGCAGATTACGTTATTATTTTATTTTATTTATTTTCTTATTTTTTTTGCAAAGAAAACAAAATGTTCTCCTAGCATCGTAAATTTGAAGCTGATCCACTGTCTTCACATACGTTTCTGGATCGGGATCTTTTCAGTTCTCTGATATTATCAAAAATATCTTAATTTGTGTTCCGAAGATGAATGAAGGCCTTATGAAGGTTTGGAACAACACGAGGGTGAGAAATTACATTTTTTGGTGATCTACCCCTTTAAACTAAATCAGAAGTTCACTGTTGTCTATATTCTGAACAGCAGGCGACAACACGCGTTTTCAAAACAGCCATGCTCTGCTTGCGTACAGCTCCTGACACACACCACTTGAACTTAAAATAATCATTCATAAAGTTCACAGTGACAGTGTGCTTACAGTGGGACGCAGGATTCCAGTCAATTTAACCACTTACATTGCTCTTCATCGTGAGCATTTAAACGTGGGGTTAAAAAAAAAACATCTGCGGTTAAAAACTAAGCTCAGAATCCATTCCAGATCGATTTACCTCTACTTTGACACAATCCGCAATGTATAATGAACTCTACGAATAAAGGCGACTTGACTTCCTGAAGCTTAGTGTCTTTCTTACCCTCCAGCAATGGGGGTTCATCCTCAAAGCTGCTACTGTACATGGACTGCGAGGAGGCCGGCGTGAAGGCTGGCGTGGGCTGGAAGATCTGCCCTGTGTATGGCTGCTGGGGCTGCATCATTCCCGGAGGTGCCGAGTAGCCCATCGGCTGCGAGTAGTCATACTGACCATATGGTCTATCGGATGCAACGAAAGATATATAGCCATAATCAGATGATAGACATATCCTCACATGCTTATAAAAGCTAAGACGCATGCATTATTATATGCTTATCAGTCAGAAGTATATTTAGAGTTGGACATACATTCACGTATACTATATAACAAAGCATGGCTTGGTGATTGTTCATATAGTCACAAAATGTAAACTATATCATTGCACTGCTCTGTATAAAGATGGAGATGCGTTTCCAACTTAAACAGATATGAAGGCAGGCATTATAAACTTTAACGTCATGGTTTGTCTGTGAAGCTGCACTGAAATGATGTGTATTGTGAACGATGTGTATTCAGAACTTTGTGCAAGGCTCAGGCCTACTTGTTGTAGGGGTCGTCTGTGTTGCTGTAGCCATATCCTCCTTGGTTCTGATCATCTACACTGTAACTAGACTGATAAAAGTCTGTGTTGAAGTTGTCAAACCCTGACATTGCAAGCAACCTGGAAGACATTCAACAGAAAAATCAGTTAATATTACTGAAACAGAGCGCTGTATAGTAATATAATAGCCAAGACGGTTATTTGGGGGAAGATCTGCCGGAAATATTAGTTAAGCAAAAGCTAAGCATGCTATTTAAGAATGACACATTCAAAGTGTCTGCATATAGGAGCTAAACTGATGCAAAATGAAACTGATCTGAACACCATGTACTGAAGGCTTACAAATAGAAAAAAAACACATCACTGTACAGTGATACTGCCATATAGTAAAACCACGGCATTAATACGGAATAAACAGTGGGTATAAATACAAACAAACAAACAAAAAAAGTCCATGGTAAACACTATATATTACAGATATGGTTGTATGTTCGCTAAAAACAACGTTACAACGCACTAATTCTGTCTTTGCCACATGTGTAGAAGTCACACACATCTGCAGTGATTTTTTTTTTTTTTTTTAGCATTCATGTTTGTTTTGTTTTTGGGCTCAGTTAGCACAGCTCCATTAAAGCGCCGCAACGACGCGCTCAGTCTCTGTCAGCCCCATTCAAGCGCTGCCATACACACACCTTCAAACACACAGCACAGCTAAAATAAGAATATCTAGCGAAGTAGATTTTGAAGCTTTACTCACACCGTTAAACGCCCAGGACTCCGCCAACGCCGCTAACTACGTGTCAAGAAATAGCAGCAGAACTTCCGGGTCATGGGGACGATGACGTCACCGCGCCGTTAGGCTGCAGGAAACTGGCGTGCGTCCTCTATGGGCAGATGCGCTCACTACGTACAGTTTATTACTTTCTCAACCGTTTTGTCCAAAACCACGACATGTAAGGTAAGGTATTTCTGTTTAAAATAGTTAACCGTGGTTAATTTTGCAGCCTAATTCTAGAAATGTCACGAACTACGTCCCTGTGATTTTAAGTTGACGTTACAGTTAATATATGATACATGAAAACGAATAGGCTAATATAAATTAGTATAAATATAATAAAACATAATCCAAAAGACAAATTAGAGAAAGAGAGAGAGAGAGGGAGGTAGAAAGTTTATTAATTCTTAGGCCAGATCTATTCAAAATTTAAAAGTATTGCTAATAATGACCAATAAGAATATATACATATTTTTTTATATTATTTATATTATTATTACTATTAATAGTAGTTATTTTTAATAGTATCAGTAGTACCAATAATAATAATAATAAACATTCATTTAAACATTAGCAATTAGTGCAGTCAAACGATTAATCACGATTAATCGCATTCAAAATGGTTTTTGTTTAATAAATATATGTAGGTGCATTTTTTTACTTATTTATTATGTATATATAAATACACACACACATACATTATATGTTTTGGAAATATTCACATGCATATACGTTAATATATGTATATTCTTATATTTCATATTTTACATAAATGTGTTTAATATATAAACATAACATATTTCTTATGATGCGATATATGCATGCATGTCTTTGTATTTAAATCTGCACAATAAATATACACAGCACACACACATATATTATGTAAGCAAAATGTTTCATGGATATGATTAATCGTTTGACAGCACTATTAGCAATATACTAATACTAATTGTATATTAATGCAGGTTCATGAATTATTTATTTATTTGTTCATTTAGATTTTACTGTAAAGGTTGTGCTCTTACGGAAGATGATTACGGTCAAGCTATTCTAAGAAAATAAAAAACTCTCCAGATTTAAAGTTGTTACGTTTTGAGAATAAATGCGTAATGTTTTGAGACAAAGTTGTTCAATTTTGAGAAAAAAAATTAAATAAAATGTTGAGAATAAACTCAATAAATTATGTGAGAATCAAGTCGAAATTAAATGATTAACCCTATGAGAAAAACTAATTGTTAAATGAAAAACTAAAACAAACTCATGTCATGTTTTTTTCCCTCACAATTTAACAAATGTTTTATGAGTGCATTCTTAACATTTTTTCTTGACTTTTTTCTTGAAATTGAGACTTATGTCAGTTTATCAATAATGTGTAAAAACAACAATGTTTTATTCAGTAAATGTACTATTTTCTTTTTTTCTTATTGGTATTTGAAAATCGTGCGTCAGTGTTGCTGTGTACCGTTAATAAATAAATAAATGCATAAAAAAAACAATAATATATGCATGAAACTTCACACACAAGTGAAGTTAGTAATAACTTACATTTGTGAAACATCATGTAAAAATAATACATGAATAAATAAACTCTGCCCTGACTTCTTATTAGTCTGTCAAAATATGAATGTGCTCCTGGTCTGAAGTGTGTTGCATGTATGAATCATTAATCATCTGCTCCAGCATACAATGTGATGGCAGTTACACAAAGAAGACATGGATGTTTTGGTGTCAAGAGGAACTAAAAATAAATCTCCTCTGGGAAATCATTATTATTACTGTGCAGGAATAATAGAGGTTATATGAGAGGGCTGAATGTTTTATAATACTGGGAGAGATTAGGAAAGGCTCGATCCACTAGAAAGTTCACATAACAGACATAAAGCAGTGTAATGGTGCAGGTGGAAAGAAGTGATAATGTTGTGGCTCGGTAACACAAAAGTCCCATCATTGTTATGGTCGTGGTCATTACGGAAACCCACGGATGCATTATGCCCCCCTAAACACTTCTTAAATTGCTCCAGGGGGAAAGCATCTACTAAAAAGAAAAGTAAGCATAAAACAGAGAAACAGCAGCAAAATCAGCACTACATTTAGACCTGCATTTATAAACAACTGCTTTCTAAACCAAAATAATAGTTCTGTCAGGGAAAAACCTTGATGTTGAATTGGCAAAGGCTCATCTAAAAGTTTAAAATACATTTACATGTGACCCTGGACCACAAAAGCAGTCTTAAGTCACCGGGATATATTTATAGCAAAAATATTTTTCTTGTATGCCAAAAAATTATTACGATATTAAGTAAAGATCATGTTCCATGAAGATATTTTGATCAGTAATATAAATTGCTAAGAACTTCATTTCAACAACTTTAAAGTATTTCAATTTTTTTTTTTTTGCACCCTCAGATTCCAGATTTTCAAATAGTTGTATCTCGACCAAACAATCATAGTATACCATATACAGTATATACGGAAAGCTTATTCAAGGATGGACAGGTGATAGATTTTCCTCTTCTTTTGATAAGGTTTGTTTTAAAAAAAAAACCTTAACAGTTGGAGGAGAGGTTCTTGGAACGAAATTGTTTCTTCAGGCTCAGTGCAAGTCATTCAGAAGGAGCTGAGAGCACTAGGCAAACCTTAAATGCATCATGGCCAGTGGGTAAGAGACAGCAGTCCATTAGTTGTGCTGTAAGGAGAGCACAGAAGCTCAAGCAGCGGTTCACTGTGCTGATTGTGTCAAATCTAAAGGAATCAGGACGGACTAGAGAGGAGGCTGTGTGTGAAGTGAGTGAGGAACGATGCCCTCTCCACCAGCCGAATCCAGACTCATTGACTCTTTAGAGTTACTGGTCTAGAACCATCTGAAGAATAACAAGCAGGGCATTGGGTTTTACACATACCCCACAGGGTTTATCACATATCTGCTATTGCTGCAAACCTGTACCACTGTATTTGAAGTATACAATTATTAATACAACAGTGAATTCTTTTTTTTTACTAATTCTGTATTGCAAAAGCATTCTTCTGAACATGATACTGTTTCCATCCCTCGGTTTAGAGCCCTGCAAGGGCCTCAAATTTAGGCCTGTGTCCGACAGCTTATCAGAATTACCAGCCCGAGCCTGACCAAAATGTCTTATACTGCTAAGTTTTGAGTGTAATGGCAGAATGATTATATTTTGTTCTGTTTTTATTAAGCTAATTTTGACACTTTTTTTTGTTAAATTTAAGTTTGTGTTTTTTAAAGTACCAAGCAGCTAGCGGCAGATAGTGAGCTGATCATAAAATATGACTGATCGATTTAGCCTTCTCAAATCATCACCACTTGCCTTAAAAAAATCGATAGGCATGCTAACAGTTCAAACATAACAATACTTAAACTTTAAACAATAAAAGAATAAATGTGCGACGTGATGGTTTGTACAGAGAGTGGCGCTATAAAGCGCGTTCTGCAGGACATAGATGGACGGGTCAGTACTTGGATTTTATAGTCTTCGCCTACTTTTTCTCTGATAAAGGTAGGAGCAATGCGTCATTCAGAACTGTAAAGTGTCTACTTTTATTTGTGTGCACTGACAGTAAACCTGATTTTAGAGACAAGCGCGTTCTGCCTTCTCATCTTAAACAGGAGCGCTTCACAAAATGAGTCGAAACTCTGTCACACGCACCGGATCACGTGAGGTCACGAGGACCCGGAAGTAACCTCACGCAGGTATATAAACAGGAAGCAGG
>JAUYWG010000059.1:11264787-11280701 GCA_034779775.1 Enteromius afrohamiltoni | reverse complement strand
AGAATATATATATTTATAAATATATATATATATATGTGTATATATATATATATATATATATATATATGTGTCTTTACACAAAAATATATATATGTATATTCTGTGATTTAAAAAGGTACCATAATTATGTGCAAAGTAATAAAATAAAAATATCAAAATTATATTGTTGAATTTTGGGGCTGTTATATTGCTACTTGTTTAAAAAATATAGCTTTTCTATAGACATTTTTACTTCTGTCAAGCTCCTGAAAAATATAGTTACAGTAGCTAGTTGTGCTGACTACTTGTAGCTAGCTACTCCTCCCCACTATGTATTAGAACCTAACATTAAGTAGACCTGATTTGTTATAGGAAACAGTGCCCTTGAAGACCTTTAACTGACCTTCGGAAATACATTAGTCAAAGAATACCGTGCAGGGAACATTAAAGTCTTTCAGAATAATTGCCTCTCTAGAGAAATGTCCTGGTATCTAAACTCTAACACGAAAGAGGTCTTCTGTCCTAAAATAGGAAAGCTTTGTTTTTCATAAAGCAACACTTGATTAATTAAATGAACACCATTGTGATTCAATTCAGTTAGATCTCTAGACACTGTGATCACAAGTCTTCATCCTTATCTACCCAATTTTTATAAGCCAGACTTCTATCTGGCCTGGTTTATCTGGTTTACCTGAAACCATAAAGCTTTGTGTTTTCAAAGACAATTCTTCTGAGGACACATATGAGAGAGACACGAGAGGAATAGGCCTGTCTGGTACATAAAGCTACCTGCTGAGACTTTGAGACTCTTTAAATAAAAGAAAAGCTTTTCAAAAATTAAGGATGCCATTGCTTTCAGAGATGCGGTGTACAGTCATGAAATAACAACAGGAAATCTACCAGACGTGAGTCGAGTTTGAGCTATTTAAAGTAAGCCAGTCAACTGCTTCAATCCAGTATCTTTGAAAAAGAAGCAGCATACAAGAGGTGAAAGCATGCATGCATTTATGAATACAGCTCATGGCCTACTTACAAATGAATGCACTGTCGCTCCTCTATCTTTCTATCTGTCTATCTATAAGTAGTATACTTTCCACAATAGTAGGGTACAAAAGAGTACCATAAATATTTTTCTTTTTCTGAATATTAATGGAAAAACTGGGTGAAAAATACATTATAACAAATGGGTCTTATTATGGTGGAAGGTGGTGAGATATGCTTTTTTCATATACAATACTATTCTACATTTATTTTAATAAAGGAACTGATTATTCTGATTTAAGCACCTTTATCAAAATTGGTATTTAAAAACACTAAATAAAACTGACATATTAGATTACCTCTCTATCGACAGTCACAGTCTAAACATAATACAACAATCGCATAAAAGAAAACAAATACATGGAGGGAGGGGGTATTTCTTTTTCATCTGTAAGCTTTGCATCATGCAAAATCCTCGTCGCTGCCTTTATCTTTCTCACAGGGGTTTGTAAGACAATATTCTCTCTAAAGCTGCTCCGGAAAAGCACAAATACATTTAAATTAAACTGAAAAGGCTGATTGATTTATTGATTTATTCTCTAATAGTATGCATGAAAAAGTATAAAGTAAATATTTTCCAGATATGCCAATGTAGGAAAATGGAATATTAATACTTTTAGAAATATTTATACTTTATACTTTTAAAATGAAAAAAAAAAAAAAAGTATATATAATGTGTTATAAATTATAAATTCCATGCTATTTTTATTTTTTGCAAACACTGTGAACGTTGTATTTTAAGAAGGTGTCATAACAATTGGGGGTAGCCCAGCAAGAGTGAATGGGCCTTTATACTAGGTTTTTCCTTCCCGCTGTCCAAGGTCCTGAAACTGACTGGATTCCTTCACTGAACAGCCTCACACAAACTGAGAATACTTCTTCCCCCTAAAAGTACAGTAAGTTATTGGCACACGCTTGAAGTAACAAATAAAAGCACAGAATGTCATTCCAGTTTTCTATAATTAAATTACTAGGCTGACTGCATGAACTATAGATAACAGCTGGCTGATACTGACATTATACACAGACGCGTATGCCAGCAACACCATAGCATCGCGTGCATACTCCTTTAAGATGATGTAATTTTTGATAACCCATTATGTTTTTTTTCCCGCCCGCTGAGGCAACAACAGCTGAGGCGGTTATTTTCCCGCGCCACAGCCCTGAGAGCGAGCGATGCTGCATCATCTTCACCTCTAAACGCCACCAACACACAGACCCTGGATTATGTCAGAGGATCAAAGACGGGATTTTCTTCTAAACAGCTGGGATAATCGATCCACCCCCTCAGTGTTTTTATCTGTTTTCAGTTAAATTCTTTAGAAACTATCCAGTTTGGTCGTCAAAAGTTGGATTCAAACCGCTCCTGAACTTGCAAGGAACTTTGGACCCGCTTAACCGGAAAAAAGCTCTATCTTATAATGCTTTTTGCAGAATTTAAACAGCATCTTTCGTTTGGGTACAAATGTACTATCTTTTTCAGGCGAAGGAGTAAGCAGGCGCGTCTATCGCCGTGTCCATCCGCTGCTGTGCGCCTATAGTTCCAGCTCGGATACTCCGTTCGTTCCCTTATTTTGATTCGTTTCATCCGCGGAGAAGAGGTTGGTTTTTGTAACTGCAAGGTACCTGCTGAAGTCATTGGTTGAAATGCTATTTTTATTGCCATTTAATGTGCATGGTCCACCGTCTGTATTTTCTAAACCATTCCCAAAGCTGTAAAGAGCGAACTTTTCGAATACGGATATTTTTTTGCACCCATGACCGAAACAATGGCGTTAAGTGGAAACTCTAGAGCTAAAGACAACAGTTTTCCAGACGTTGTTGAACTAAACGTCGGGGGCCAAGTGTATTATACCCGCCACACCACGTTAATCAGCAACCCCGGCTCCCTTTTGGGGAAAATATTCTCTCCTAAAAATAACGCATCTAATGATCTGGCCAGGGACCCCAAAGGTCGTTACTTCATAGACCGGGATGGGTTTTTGTTCAGATACGTGTTGGACTACCTCAGAGACAAGCAAGTTGTCCTCCCCGACCACTTCCCTGAGAAGGGAAGGCTGAGGAAAGAAGCGGAGTACTTTCAATTGCCAGACTTGGTGAAACTCTTAACCCCGGACGACTTGAAGCCCAGTCCCGACGAATACATCCACAGTGATTACGAGGATGGCTCTCAAGGAAGCGACCAGCGGATGTGCCCTCCACCGTCGCTCGTTCCCGCCGACAGAAAAAGCGGGTTTATTACAGTCGGATATCGCGGGTCTTGCACGATGGGCAGGGAGAGTCAAACCGATGCCAAATTCCGGAGGGTGCCGCGGATTATGATTTGTGGGAGGATTGCGTTGGCCAAAGAAGTTTTTGGCGAGACCCTGAACGAGAGCAGGGACCCAGACAGGACCCCTGACAGATACACGTCCCGCTTTTACCTCAAGTTCAAGCATCTGGAGCGCTCTTTCGACATGCTCTCGGAGTGCGGCTTCCAGATGGTCGCCTGTAACTCGTCAGTGACGGCCTCGTTCGTCAACCAGCATACTGACGACAAGATATGGTCAAGTTACACTGAGTACGTCTTTTACCGTAAGTTTCTCCTCTAAAGTTTGTCAACATTCGCATGTCACCTCTGCTGAACAGTCACACACGAGCTTTGTCTTCGATTACCACTAGACGGCGCGCTTGGTTTACACTTTTTTCCCTGCCTCCTCCACTCAAGGTCTCATAGGGACAAATAGTATTTCGGGTGGCCTAGTATAGTTTGTATTCATTAAAAATGTAAGTATCTAGCAGTATACATAATTTGTAATTTGTGAGTCTTATTAGTAGGCTACTTATTCTACAAGCGATTTCTATTAACTAATCATTTACAATGGACCCTTTTCACAGACTGCTAACCTGTTTTCATGGATATTATTTTCAGTGTCCCGTAAACTAAACATACTAAATGGTGCTTTTTTGAAAATCTAAAAATGCACATAGTTTCCTGTAAGGGGTAGGTTTCCCTAATAGCACACATACATCTAGGAGACATCTATTTGACGTCTGCATTTACATCTACAAGACATATTATTTAAGTTGTTTGCTAATCTGCAATACATCTATTGCATGTCTCATTTTAGATGTTAAATAAACATCTATTAGATGCCTTTAAGATGCTTATGATTTAGAATGTATATAAAACTGACATCTGAAAGACATCTGCCAGACGTTTGTAGACAGAAGATGCTTTCCAGTTCAAGAGATCTTTGACAGACATCTTGCAGATGTACGTGTGCTATCTGGGTTAGGTGTAGGGCAATACCTCATACAGTCTGTACAGTATGAAAACCATTACACCTTTGGAGAGTCCCCATAAATCATAAAAACAGTGTGTGTATGTATATATATATATTTATATATATTACAACATTAAAGGTACTTTGAGATTTATTATTTATTTATTATCTTTTGTAGTTTCCATTCAATTACCAAACTATGACAACGTCTGCTTCTGAGAACCCAAGAAAATGTGAAAAGGTTTCAGAGTTTATTAGTAACTATTCATTGGACTATAGTTTTTATGTTTTATTCTATTAGTTATTAATATCACTTAGTTGTATTTGTCAGAAAATTCAGTTGATAAAAGTAATGACTGGTATACAAACTAGAATCTCATTAACTTGTACTAGTTATGTTAGTGCTATGGAAATTGAAATAGGTAGTAGTGGCTATTTGAATACTCACAAGTACATTTACATTTATTCATTTAGCAATAAATGTAAATGTACATAATAAGTAGCACCTACTGCTAATAGAATCAGCAACAACTGGTTGAAGCAATGGTACATGGAAATACAGTTGATTTCCAAATCCCAATAGAATAAAAAAAAAATTGCAAATATGTGGAATTTATTAGAAATATTAGTACATAAGTTACAATCGTGACTGATTGCTATTGGAATAAGTACTAATATCTAATGAATAGTGAAACTGAAAAAGGTGTTTGATTATTTTACTGTTTTAAAATAAGTAGTGTTTTAAAGAAATAAGGACTAGTATTTAGTAAGAAAACTGTTAAAATGCTTTGCTTTAGTAAAAAAAAAAAAAAAAAATTAAATATCAGTCTAAATGTTGCCCACCAGATGTAGTAGTTCTTTTCAAGACACACAGGACAATTGTGTTTATATAAGTTTCCTGATCGTGTACCTGTTCTAATGTACCCTGGCACTGAAAGCCTTTATATAAGACCCTTACCTGGTAAGTAATGCTGTGGAAAAGAGAGACCCCTCCCTCCACCCTTGTCTATCTCTGCGAGCATCTCAATGGAGTGGCAGAGGATGATGGCTTTCTGTAATAGCTCTCATAACATTTTATGATGTAACAAAACACCACCTACTTCAGGCCGGTAGTGGCTAATGTGCTGTCGAACCAGCAGTGGCCCTGCCACAAGGCAAAATGGAGGAAGCACATAATGGAGTTTATACCGAGCCCATTAAAGAGATTGCAGCTGCCATATTCTTTATAGATTCTCACATGACAGTCGTTTAAAATGACATTTTTAACTGTTTACAACATTACTATCTCACACGAAAATGTAATGTCAGTTTTTGTCTGTGTCTTGGTGGACATTCTCATCAATAGAGCAATGTAACCACTATTTTTTTTATCACTGCCAAGATAACAAATGCATGCATTAAGCATGTTATAGCATTCAAGCTACTGACCAGGAAGCTAGTTGTATTAACATTAAGTGTCCACTTGCAGTTTTATATCTGAAAATTTCTGGTGCAAAATAAAATGGCAAATTTTGTATTTTTGTTGTCACATTAATATATATTCTGAAGCAAAAGGAAAATGTCTAATTTAGCATTTTTGTTTGCATTTCTTTTAGGGGTGGGCATAGATTAATTAATTTTTAATTAGGTTTGAAATTAATCTAGATTAAAATGGCTCATTTGAATTCTGCCAAAGGCATTCAGAATATGTGTGCTACCTAAATAATGACTAAAAGTAAAGCCCTATTCGGACGGGACTAGTTTCACAGGGGGTCGTTCGAGAATGTTTTGTTTTACAGACGTACTTGGTGATTTTAATCCCATCCGAATCGATCATGTCTGTGTTTTTCTCTCACAACCTCTGTGATAATTCTAGAGTCCGAATGCGATGTCTGTGAAATTATTTTTCACACTGCATTTCCTTGTGTGTTTTAGCCAATGCGATATGCTGTCCCGTCCGAATAGGGCTACAGTGTAATTTGGCTAGGTATACATCCGCACTAAAATATCAAGGTGGAAGTCATCATAGCTTGCGTAGTATAGACCCAGCTCCCAACACAACTTTGTGAATATATTAACGGTGATATTTCTTTTAACGTGCGATAAGATTCTAAGATTAATGCAATAACAGCCCACCACTAATTTATATATATATATAGGTGTGTTTGTGTTTGTGTGGCATACGTACTGAACAAAGCGCCACATTAAACTGCTAACGATTGACTTTAATCATCAAACTAATGAAGCGTTTCTGCTGTTAAACTTTCAGCATGGTTTTCGAGCCACAAGAATATTAGTACCATTCGTTTATTTATCAATCACCAACCCAAGTTTGTGAAAGTGGCATGCACCAGAAAGGACTTTAGAAAAGTTTCAGAGTGTTTTCTGAGTCGATATCCAGCCTCCTACACAACCCAGCAAGCCTGTTGAATTTGCTTTGCCTCAGGCAGAGCACACCAGTTGCTTTTTATAGGCTTTACCGCACTGACGCCAAGTCTACCCAGAGTGCAATCCCTTAAAGGCAAATTTATTTACCAGTTTGTTGCATGGTTAGAGTGACTGACAATCAATCATTGGCTATGACAGGCCGAGGACTTCCTGCAGTCTGCCTGCAGTGCTGTACATCATGTCATTGGCTTTTGCTGTGACAATGTCATCTTCTCCCACCCTCCAAAACAAGTCGGATGATCACCGAAACCTGACATTAGCATCAACACAATATTGAGAAACATTTACACACTAAACATTCCAGTAAAATACTACTCTGATAAAGCCCTGTTAGGAAAGTTTAGTTGTAAAAGTGGTCAAGTTAAAGTGGATGACTCTTCCTCAATAAACATCTAATTTATTGCTTATTAAGAGTAAATAAGTTATTTGTTAAGTTAAGATATGAAGTAGGATTAAGGGATCCAAAATATGGACATGCAAAAAGAAAAAAACTGTTAAGGCTGTGGTGAGGCACTGATGATAATGACTGGTAAGCCTCCTTTTATAGGCTTTTAAAGCGGTAAAGCAAAATTTACAATTTTCGAAATTAATTGCTTTACTTTTTCTGTAAATAAGTATGCATGATGTTGTGTAATATTTTTGTAAAATTTATATAAAATAGATATTTTTTACACACTAAAATCATGTAAAATGCATTTAACATAGTTTTCTAAAACTCGTTTCGGAAGGAGGGGGCGAAGGCTACACCCCCTATTTACGATTCCAATTTTTAAATTATTCCTTCCTCCTATCAGATCCCTTAACTCTCCCTACAAAATAGCCAGACCTACTCCCTTTCCTCATCTCGATCTATGTATCCCTCCTCCTCCCCATTCTCCGCCCCTTTTCTAAAGGGGGGGGGGCTCTCAGGGTTAGGAATCGGCTGTCTGCCTCTTCCATTTTCCGAACTCTTAGGGTTATTAACTCTAGGGCTCGGCAGCCCTTCTAACCCTGAGTTTCTCCTCCTTTAGCAGCACGCCAAATCTGCTTCGCTTTATTCAAGCCGACAGGCCTGAATTCGTGAAATGGCCTGGTGAGACAAAATTAACAAGAAACAAATTATAACCAATGACACTTACAAATGGCAAAAACATGGTCACACAAAGCCCTAAATACCATAAAAAATACATTTAGGAATTTGTAAACAAATTGGCTATCAAGTAAATAGCACAAATGTAATTAGTGATACATATATTTACCCCTTAAATACCAATTTGTGTGAACATGCACATTAAGTAGTGAATGAACCGACAGATGAAGATAGGTTAAAAAAGGAAAGGGTGGGTGGTGTGGTGTTGTCCTGCTTAAACTGATTTATCTTGCTAGAGAATGAGCCATGACAGTTTTGATGCTCCACTTGTTAGGCGCAGCTGCTCCCCTGCTCAGTCCAGAGGGACCCAACTCTGAATGTAGCATTTGCATTATTCACTGCCTCAGACAGAGAATTAGATTTAAAGGGATGGTTCACTCTAAATGTGACCAGGGTTGGATTTCCTTTAAAATAACTTCCTGCTTAACCACCATAATATGTAGCATCATTGTAGAAACTATTGAGCTGGTCTTGACTATAAACTGCAGTAACATAGTCACGAGTGGCGTGGGCTCGTGTGGGCACATGGCTATATTATTATAGTTACTGTATTATTAAATATATAGAAATATTAATTATAAAATATACTCCACCATAGGGGGAGCCTTCACGCTTAAGAGTTTTCTCTAAATCACTACCCCAAACAAAAACGCCTTAGTGAAAGGCTAAAATAGCTGAAAAGAAACCATTATTTATTTGCTAACATTTAATTATCGGCCTTCGTTTACCAATGACAGATTAGTTCAGATTGTGGTTTGACTCTGCTAAAACTGTGATTTCTTTCTTATTATGAAATAAATGAATACATTTAAAATTCAATTTAAAATAAAATTGTACATTTAAAATTAATATTGTTTAATAAGCAATACATACATAAATGCAATTTTAAAAGCTCGGAACATGAATTTGAAACTAGCAATCAATAAATGATCTTTACTTGCATTCCTAATGATTTTATATGTTTATACCAATGTTGGGTGAATTATACAGAATGAAGCATGTTGAGGAACACCTCTGATCAACAAATCTCTGTTTGATGAGGAGCTGGAGGTTGGACTCACTGCTGTTGTTATTGATCTTTTTTTTGTTTTGATAATGTAGACGGCACTGCATCCAAAACAGGCTGCATTCCAAAGGGAACACATTCAAACTGCCCTGCATCTTTCCAAGCATAAATCCCAAATATGTCCCAGTGTGTATGTTCATTATAACAATATATTCATCTCAGATGAATCATGCATCGAATGCTAAAGTACTGTACTGTACAATACGACTTTCTGGATGAGGGAATTCTCTCTCATTCTCTGTGCACTAGGTTTACACTGTGCTTCAAGGCATATTTTAGAATAGCATGTTAGAAAGCTGGCCTTTACCCTTCCGCTTTTGTAACTGCTTTGTCAGACTCTTTTGAACTTTTTGAACCCTTTGATTATTGTTTCAAAACAAAATTTTGCTGACATATGTGCTGCACTGAGGGTGCAGGAATGGCAACATCCCAGGCTGCATTCTGATTTTCATAATAATGCTCCAAACTCTTGTTCTTGACAGGAGTGACCATGGGTTCCTCAGTTGCTCCTCAGATCCCTGGCCATCAAAGTCCGGTCTGTCATGTCTCTTATTAGGCCTCTTGAAACGGTTCTTAATTTGATAACTTCAGCATTGATTAGCCTTCTTTGGAGTTAGTGAGGTAATTGTGGAGTCTGTCTCCGTCACCCATTAAGTGAAGGTCTGTGGCTTAATATGCATGACAGCATGGTAGGTGAGGTGGCTAACAAGTGCCAACAATTATCAAAATCCATCATCCCTGAATCTCATTTCATCCAATTAGGTGAAGTTCTGGCCTGATATGTCTGGGCCAAGCTGCTGCTTAATCCCTTAGCTGTTCTTTTTACGTGTCTAGAACGACAGCACTTCCGATCCAAACACATTGATATGGAGAACGATGGAAAACACAAGCCTTGCTATGTTGTCTAAACTGAGCTGAGTTTATTTCCCAATTCTTTGTTAAAATTTCCTGCTCACATGCAAGTTTTCTAAAGCAGTTTTTTCTGCTGGTAATGAAGAGTAGAAGACAGGAGAATATGATTAGGAAATTACATGAGTACAGAACATTCTTAGCCTGCGAAAGCACCATGACGTGTTTGACATGCCTAGTTTATGCATCCAAGCCTGCTACAATGTAAAAAGTGTTATGTCAAATTAAAAAAGATTACAGTAGACGAATTATACCCATATGACACATTGCATCTGCTGAGATTCTAAAGTGTGGAACCAGTGGACATTTTGCTGTCCCATGAGACCACAGGAGCTGAAGAGCTGTCAGTTAAAAAAAAAAGAAAAAAAGAAGAAGAAATGTCAGAGAAATTATGTATTGTGGTGCAATCAGTGTGCAAAGTCTAGATGAAAGCAGGCAGCAGATCGGCGCCTCTAGAATCTGTCACGTCTGTCACATGTGCTCAGTTTGGTGCTGAACTTTAAGCACAACCCCCACCTGTGAATGTCCGGCCCTCTACTCTGGACACTAAACTGACAGACACAGCAAACCTTGCCACAGCTCGCAGTGATGTGCCATCCTGGATGAGCTGCACTACCTGAGCCACTTGTGTGAGTTGTAGACTCCGTCTAATTTTACCACTAGAGTGAAAGCACCGCCAGCATTCAAAAGTGACCAAAACATCAGCCAGAAAGCACAGGAACTGAGAAGTGGTCTGTGGTCACTCCTGTCTTGCTAATCTTGCTAATTGCCTATAATTTTCACCTGTTGTCTATTCTGTTCACACAACAGCATGTGAAATTGATTGCCAATCAGTGTTGCTTCCTAAGTGAAGTTACATTGTGTTGTTTAAGTGTTCCCTTTATTCTTTTGAGCAGTGTATATTATTGCATACATATGCAAATGTAACTTGATCTTTTAGTTAGATCTTTTAGACCTAATTAAAAATGGTTAATTAAACCTTTTTCCAAGTTTTTATAAACATCAGAAATATAATTTCATATCTGTATCACCCTGGCTACAGCAAACCCAAAGTCAATTTTATGAGTTTGGTCTGATAGGTATACAATTGCATGCTACTATTTAAAGTACATGTTTGAGAATATGAGCCTTAAATGCTTCCAAAAACAGATGCTACTGCAGCACCATGACTATGCTATCCATTCTGAAGTCTGCCTGCGCTATTTTTGGATGGTTATGTCATTTTATTAGCATTAAATACCAGGTGCTTCCGCAAAAACCATTTACAAGTCGAGAATCGCATGTCCTTAAAACTGACAGATAGACTACGTGGGACTGTTTTATGCTGCTCTTGTTTTTCTGAGCCCTAGTTTTCTGAGCTCTGCTGTTTCTTGATTTCCACCCACGTATCCATCCAGGCATGTGTCTGCTTCTTATTGAACTGCTTCAGAGAGCCAACTGTTTTCTTAAGCTTGTGAATTCAGAGGAAGTGCTCCTGGCACTGCAGGAGCAAAGCAAGGCTTTTTTTTTTGCTTAATTTGATTGCCCGGTGTGAATAAAAATAGTGACCAAAAATCAAGATGCCATCCAAAAGCTGAATTCAATGCATTTAGTTTTTTTCTGAATGAATTATGGCATCTTAGCAAAGGTTGAGGACCATGAAGGAAAATCCTTACATTCTAGAGAGCATACGAGAACATTTCTACAGATCTGAAGTTCGAATCAGCTGTGTAGGGTTTTATTTAGTTGCTCAGTGTAGCATGCTGTACAGTTTAGAGGGTGGTAGTGTGGTGTATGTGAACATTCGTAAGTTTAAGGATTTTGCAACAATATTACTATCTGGCATTTTACACGTTCTGTAGAAAATGTAAGTGGTACTTATTTGTTTTTTGCTGTAAAAAAAACTAAACAAATAAATACATGTAATGGCAGCTGTGGTTACCATTTTAGGGTTTAAGAATTGAACTTAAATTTACAATTAAAAAACGTATTTCTTTAACTGATGTAATCCTAATGTACCAACCTATTAAAGTTCTAAAACCTGTGTTGTACCATTGAAATACACTTATAACCACCAAAAGCAGGTGGTGATGAGAAAGTCACATGATAAACCAAAGCCCATCACAAGCATTTTTTCCGGCAGGCTGAGAAAATGCATATACTGTATATATATATATGGTCCACAGTGTCATTCCCACAAACCCTAAACAACATTGTAACAATATGAAATATGCAATAAACATTAATTTAACATTAGATGTAACATACAACTCTAATAAACAGATAACTGAGAAAAAACTAAGATGAAACATCACATTTAAAATGCAATGCATGGAATTCTGGAAACATCAGTTTAGTTTTTTTTAAATTATATTTATTACAGTTTTTTACTGTATATATTACAGCAACTTATCGTTAACCATTTAGCAGATGTAGCATTTTCACGTTTTTTTTACCAGTCAGTTTTAATGGTTGCCTGTGGTTGCCAGCTTATTTCGGTGGTATCTAAGGTCTTCTGCTTCTGTTGTTTTTGTTATTTGAAGTACGCTACTATTCATGTCTGTTTGTTGCAAAAATTAAAAGTTGTTCACAACCCTAAAAGCGTACTCTCCATCTCCTAGATCAATAAATGAAGGTTACTAAAGGATCAGGTGAGCTGGTAAACATCCCTGTGCCAAAAAGAAAGCTCCTTGTGTGTTTAAGGTCACCTTTTGTGGTTTGCATCTTCCACAATGTTATTTACTCAATACCTTCTGGATAAAAGGGCATTGAATTCAAATTAAAACTTTACACTTTATTTAAAGGTTTAATTCACACTATTAACTAACTGTCAACTATGACTTTTGGTAGTCAGGGACTAAGGTAGTTGTGAGGTTTAAGTGTGGTATAGGATCTTATATGCTCATGCTAAATAAGTCATTAATATGTGTGGTTATACACTTTATTTTAATAGTCCCGCTTTAAACATTCTACTAACTATAAGTAACTTTTCTAACTACGTTAACTAAGTCTCATTAATTTGTAACTACATGTCTACTAACTCCCAGAATAGACTGTTAGGGTAGGTTTAGGGTTAGTAGAATAAGTTGACACATACATGCAATGTTTCTGATATACAGTATGTTGTGGACCCATCAAATAAAGTGTTGAAATATATAAAGCAGGCCTTCTACTAATTCTCTAATGACTGTTAGTTGACTTGTAGTTGCAAAGTTCTTAAGGAATTATACGGAAGGTTCCCCTGTTTACAGTAAGTCAAACCGTGTTCAGGCCTGTCTAATGTTTGCCAGGGACCATCTGGATGAGGAGTTTTGGGAAAAATTTATATGGTCAGATGAGACCAAAGTAGAACTTTTTGGTCTTAACTCTCAAGTGTTTGGAGAAAGAAGAATGATGAGTATCATCCCAGTAATACAATGCCTACAGTGAAGCATGGGACTGGAAGCATCATGCTCTGGGTAAGTTTTTCTGCACAGGGGACAGAATTAAAGAGAGGATGAATCGGGCCATGTATTGTGACATATTGGGCAAAAACCTCCTTCCCTCAGTCAGAGCATTAAAGATGGGTCATGGCTGGGTCTTCCAACATGACAATGACCCAAAGCACACAGCCAGGAAAACCAAGGAGAGGCTCTGTAAGAAGAATATCAAGGTTCTGGAGTGGCCTGGCCAGTCTCCAGACCTAAATCCAATTTAAAATCTTTGGAGGGAGCCGAATCTTTGTGTTTGTCAGTGATGGCCCCGAAACCTGACAGATCTACAGAAGATCTGTATGGAGGAGTGGACCAAAATCCCTCCTGCAGAGTGTGTAAAACTGGTGAAGAACTACAGAAACCGTTTGACCTCTCTAATTGTTAGCAAAGGCTTCGGTACCAATTTTTTTTTTTTTTTTACTCAAGTGATGAAATACTTATTTGACACAGTAATTCCCAAATAAATTGTTAAAAAATAATACAATGTGTCTCTCATAGTGGAAATGGACCTATGCTAAAATTCTATTCTAATTTCTAAGTAAGAGAACTTTCCAAATCACAGGGTGATCAAATACTTCCTAGTATTTAGACCTTACTGTATATATATATATATATATATATATATTTTTTTTTTTTTTTCTTCTTTTAATTTACTTTTTTTTTTGAATGGAGCACAAAGAATATTTTTTTAAGTGTTCATTTTAGCACACAGGATTGCACAATTTGCCCAGAAGGGTCTATTTCAATCAAGGCCAGAGCTCGACAGCCAAATAATGGTGGTGTTGATTGCTTCTCTTTGATTTCTGTGCCCTGTCCACCATTATTCACAGTTTGAGCACCACACCTCAAGAGCTTATTGTAGAGTCCCAGCCTCCAAGATACAGTTCACCCTGATTGGCAGGTCGGAAAAGGTTGCAGATGCACCACTGTGGTGACTGGCCTCAATCTCGCCCTGCAGCTGAATTGCTGAGTGGCTGGAAGATACAAGAATCTCCCGAGGGATGCTGTCTTGGTTGCCCCCTGCCTTATCTCTCTTCATCTTCACACCGGCAATGTGGAAAAAGGAGAACTGGTGGGTGGCAAAAGCTAGTGGCCACTTAATACAAGCTAAAAGACTCTCCTCTTTGTGACAGTCGATTCCTGCACCTGCCACAGCATTTTCAGTTGATGCTGCGGATGTGAAGAAAGAGGAGAAGACAGGGACGGTCAATGACAGATGGAGAATGACCTCGTACTGCTCTATGCCTTCCTTCCAGTGCGCGTCATTTGGCAGTACTGCTGTTTTATAGCAGTTAACACCCAAATTAATGAGCTTTTGTCTGTGGTAAGAGGCTAATCCAAATTACTGTCTCTTATGGCCAGAGCCACACAGAATCTGCCACGGACAGCTCAGCAGATTTCTGCAGAATTAGCACGTCAACATTTCACAAAAAGCATTCTCAACATTGCTGCATTATAGCCAGCCATTCTTAATTCATGTCTGCTTTCATAACGGACTTAGTTAAAGCAGGTTAGTTATATTCAGTAGGTTTGCAGCATTGTTTCTGAAAGTGTGGGACTCAGAATTGCTTAGCTCTCAAATTTCATGATGATGATGATGGTACACCTCATCTCTCGTCCTTCATCGTTGTTTTTCATGGATGAAAGGGTCTTATACCTTTGAAGTGACATGAGGGTGAGCATTGGGCAAACTACACTCCTCAGATTGCTCTTGCAAAACAACATAACTGTTTATTTAAAGTCCCACTGAAGTGCCTTGAAATGCACAGCGTAATTCAGTGTAATTTCCACTGAAACATTATCAAACAAATATTGAGTGGCTCATCCCTATTTTTAAAAATAGCTTTCGCGTTATGTTGCAGGCACAATACAACGCAGCGCCCAAAAAGATTAAGTCATGATAATCAGATATTATGTCTCCACTGGATGCAACAAATGCCTCATTTGCAATGTTTTATTATTGTTATGTCATAGCGCTGGGACATAACATTATGTTAAGGGGCGTAGCATTTCCATCACACGCTGGCCAATCAGAGCACACCTTGCTTAATTAGAACAATGTGAACGATCTGTATTAGTAAGGTGGGTCTTAGAGGAGAAACAATAATGTGCAGTATGTGGAAAATAATAACCACATTAAACATAAACACATTGCATTACACCAAAAACACATCAACATCATACGACCCCTTTAAAGTTAAGCCAGAGTGCAGACTAACTGACTGAGTGAAAACCCATGCTATGATGAAAATATTTCTAGTATGCTGTTTAAACCGGAATGATTCCAGAGTGTGCAGAGCTCTGGTGTATTAAGCAGATTCGGACTGCTGATTGGCCATAGCATTCACGTGCTCTAAAAACATATCTGTGATAAAATGCTCAATGCTGCAACACATTCCAAATCAAAACCTTCAACATTATTCACAGAGCACATGCACAAATAGTTTGAAAGCAGCTACCCATGAGCAGGTATTCGATCAACTGTGTGCATCACCTCCTGTCTCTTTTGTATATAGTGCAATTCACCATTCACCATACACAGAAGTATCTGAGGAGAGGCTAAAGTGTAAGAACGTCTAGGTTACGAACGTAACCCACGTTCCCTGAAGGAGGGAACGGAGACGTTACATATGGGAACTCGCCAG